>OU892287.1:1275648-1525736 GCA_917834065.1 Ceutorhynchus assimilis | reverse complement strand
TCGCCGATCATGGAGCAAAATGGAGCAAAACTCGGAGAACAAAATGAGCACGATCAAATTTCAGAATTTTCACTGGGGGGGGGGGGGGCTAGGAGAGATTCCTGGGAGCTCTGTAGGTCTCTCCTGGTAATGGAGCAAAAATCGCCGATAGTGGATCAAAACTCGGAGAAAAAATCTATTTCTACTAAGTCGACCAAGTTAAGTCGAAAAATGTCAACCATTTTAACACCTGTCAAAACCCTGCAAAACGGCAGCACTCATCTTTTCCAGTTTTCAATATTTTATGTTGTCATTTGACATTTTTCACTTATATCTAAATTCTAAATTCAAAAATCGAAAAAAAAAAAATGACAGAACTGTCAAAACCTGTTATTTGTTTTAGTAGAAAAAAATACTCTAATCTGGTCCTTTCTCGTTTTAAGGTAGTTTATTGTTGATAAAACATTGAACAAAGTTCATGCACGTCACATTTTGACAGCTATCATTTTTTTTCTTCAATTTTTGTATTCAGAATTAACATAAGTTAAAAATGTCAAATGACAACATAAAATATTGAAAACTGGAAAATATGAGTGCTGCCGTTTGGCAGGGTTTTGACAGGTGTTAAAACGGTTGACATTTTTCGACTTAACTTGGTCGACTTATTAGAAATAGATTTTTTGTTCATCAAAATCAGCCATAGGTACTCTGCTTTTGGATATCAGATTCCAATATTTGACAGCTAACCACGCCTCACCTGTCATATATACAGGGTTGTGCCCATTGTAAAAAATGTTGTTTATGGTATCCCCAATAACATATTTAAATTTCATCCAAATATCACGGGTAACCAATTTCCATTTTAATATTGCGGGGTCTTTACGACAAAAAAGCGACAAATGATTCACTTAATAAAACTTCTGTAGGAACATCAGGTGACGTTGGTAGTGCTAACTTATTGATATCAAGTTAGCACTACCAGGGTATTTGAGAAAAAAGAAAAACGCGACAATTTTTTTTTGCACGACAAATTTACGACAAAAAAGCGATAAATTAATCACCTGACGCCATTTTCCGGCGTGCATGTTGTATTGCTAACTTGATAGAGGTTGTACACTATAAATCCAAGGTGGTTTACCTGTCGAGAGCCGGTAATAGTGAAAATTTTGATTATTTCCGGCTCTTGAAGTCTTGAGTAGTTTCTATAAAGGGAATCAAGCTGAAAATAGTCCAAATATTGGATTTGAATAAAAGCATGGTTGCTAGATTTTTGATTTTTATAAAGTTGATCAAGAGTAAGGATTTTGGCTGATATTTTTAATGGTAATCAAGAGCCGGTGATAGTCAAAATTTTGATTATTACCGGCTCTTGAAGCTTTTATTAAGACAAATAGGCTGAAAATAGTCAAAAATTGGACTTGAAACGAAGTAATGTTGCAAGATTCTTGGTTTTTGTGAAGAATAAGGATCTTGGATGATGTTTTTAATAGCAACCAAAGAGCAGTTATAGTTCATATGTCGTTTATTACTGGCTTTTGATCTGTAATCGGTTTGAAGGTAATTGACTTTCGGTGATAGTCAAAATTTTTATTATTACCGGCTTTATACAGGGTGTCACGAAAGGTTTGTTACAAACTTCTAGGGATGGTAGATCTCGTAAAAATAAAACTTTTTTCTTAATAAACATGTGTCCGGAAATGCTTCGTTTTCCAGATATACAGGGTGGTCCAAATTTGAGCCTCATCATTGGGATCTTGGTAATCGTAAGAGATACAGACGGTCGGTTAAATTATGGCAAAGTTGCGCAATTTTATGACCAATAGAATACCGTTTTGAAACTAGAAAGATTCCGAATACTTCCGGAGATATTCGGAAAAAAACAAAATTTTGTAAAATCGTTTTTATTTTTTCCCGGGCTTATTTGAAAAGCAATTTTAAAATAAATGTCACTTCATCGGTGTCACTTTTTCTCCTTTAGAAGATGGTGCTACTAAATTTAAAATTCGACGTTTCGTTCTCAGGCGGCCATCCTCAACTTCCTTTTTTTAAATACGGACCTGGATTTTTTATTTGCGATTTTGTCATCTTTGCGCATCCTAAAACCGATACTGTTTATAATTTTTCAATAAAAAATTTGGGCCACCCTGTATATCTGGAAAACGAAGCATTTCCGGACACATGTTTATTAAGAAAAAAGTTTTATTTTTACGAGATCTACCATCCCTAGAAGTTTGTAACAAACCTTTCGTGACACCCTGTATAAAGAGAATCAAGCTGAAAATAGTCTAAATATTGGACTTGAATAAAAGCATGGTTGCAGGATTCTTGATTATTGTAAAGTTGATCAAGAGTAAGGTTGATATTTTTAATGATAATCATGATCTGGTGATAGTCATAATTTTGATTATTACCGGATTTTGAAGCCTTAATGGATAGTTTTTATAAAAACAATCGAGCTGAAGTAGGTATAAGGATCTTCCTTAAATGATATCACTGGCTCGTGATTTCTTCTTAATTGCTCTGAAGGCAATTGAGTGCCGGTGATAGTGAAAATTTTCATTATTATCGGCTCTCGAAGTGTTGGCTAGTATCATTTATCAGTCCCTTATAATTGACAACAAGACGCCAATTCTAATTCTAATTTTTCTAATGGAAAACCAGTGTTGTGATAAATAAATATTAATATTTTACATATTTACTCGGCATTAAAATCTTTTTAAAAAAAAGTTAAACAATAATAATTTTCGTCTCAACAAGCAATTTTGAGGGTTTACTTTCAGTCTGGTCGTGACTGGACCATCACAAAAATGATTATTTTGCTTTGTATATATATTTATTGAATTTTTGCCACAGGTAAATAAAAAACTGATCCTTATTGTTAATTAATTTGCAAACAGTGGTTTATATTTGTTGTTTTAGATGTAAAAATATACCTACTCCAGACCAAGCTCCGCATAATCGTGTGATTTTGCCTCAATTGTTGACCACAGTCTTGGAGCTTACGTGTCTGGAGAAGTCACGACAATGCTCATCTACTGTATCTTGAAAGTAGTATAATTTGGTTTCTCCATGTACGCTGGATTACTAGATTAATAGCAGTTTGGATACAGCGGTAATGTGGTATCGAGTATATATATGCACTTAGAACTTGCATTTTTGGTAAGGGATATAAGTGCCTATCGATAAATAATTGCCTAATAATAATAATAATTTTTTTAGCTATTATCTTTTTGAGTGCAATATTATTGCTACTCATCTCATAATATAAGCATAGCATATTTAAACCGATTTTCCAGTGATAATAATTCTCCATAGTTGATTTCTATACACTGTCCAAACATGAGTATTTTAATTTGGCTTTTCTCCGTGTTTTTTTTCATTCATTCTGAATCACGTAAGTGCAACAATTTCATTACAAAGCAGACTAATTTTGTTTTCAGGTATTTTAGATTTATCCAGACAAGAAAATGTCACTATCAGTGACGTTGATATAAACGATTTGTTTGTACAAATTTATACTAGAGCAAATCCGATTGGTGATAGAGTCAATTTGACCGATGGCAGCAATGTTGCCAGCCTCAGCTCATTCGATATAAATCTTGAAACATTTATCTATATTCATGGATGGGAAGACACAATAAGTTTACCTGCGTCAACTTTGATTAAAAACTCATTGCTAGTTGCCACTGATGCAAACGTTCTTTTATTAAGTTGGGACAAATGTGCCGATAATGCTAATTATGCAGTCAGCTGGGGATGTGTTGGAGGTTTGTACCTACTATCACTATATAGATAATTTTTAAGTGAATTTTATATTCAGGTACAGGAAGTTTTTTGGGAGAATTTTTGAAAGCCATACGAAAATCTTATGGTTACTCACTCGACAATGTTACCATAATAGGTCACAGTCTTGGAGCTCACATTGCAGGATTCACAGGCAAAAACACTGGTGCAGCTGTGGGTGTTATTGTAGGCCTCGATCCTGCAAGTCCATTATTCTTCGAAGGTAATTTTAATTGCATCAGGCCAATTTGATTGACTTAATATCCATTTACAGGAGACAAAAATCACAGGCTAAACGAAAGAGATGCCAAATATGTCCAAGCCATTCACACTTGTGCCACAGGAGTTGTAGGGGTAACATACAGCGTGGGAATTTCCGATTTTTGGCCAAACGGTGGTTCGCATCAGCCCGGTTGCGGTTTAGATGTGTTTAAATGTCCCCATTTAAGAGCCATTGATTATTATGCAGAATCGCTTTTGTCCGATGGTTTTGTTGGTCAGAATTGCAACAGTTACCTGGATTATGAACTTGGGAGGTGTGGTGATGCGACTAAAAGTGTTATGGGAGGATTAAATGTTAATAAGGAGTAAGCAACAATTTGGTATTTATATTTTTTATGTCTTCTGTTTTTAGGGCAAATGGTAGCTACTATTTGAATACCAACGACAAACCGCCATATGCTAAAGGAGACGTGTGATTTGTGAAATTATAAATATTGTAACAAATAATTTATTTAAGTGTAAATTCTGTAAAAAATGACACAATTATTTATTTTTTTTTAATTAGAACTTTATCCCTAGACAAAAAGGAATGTGGAGGAAAATTAGGTAGTCCTCTTCACGTATCCGTATTTAATTAACTTTTTTATGTTTTTAGCGCCGGGCATAAGAATTTATTTAAAAGGCGTAACACCCGATTTGTAGGTACCTCCCAAGAAGATTTAATTGAAAGTAATTTTTCAAACCCAGCTATACAAAAAAAAAAATTGACGTTTCTTGTATTTGTTTTAAGAAAACAAAAAAAACGAACATAATAATCCAAGGGTACAAGTCCAAATTAGATTTTCAATTAGCTTAATTCTCTGAGCGGGGAGAGTATAGACATAGAGTTGTATTAATAACGGACATAATTCGATAAAGCAACTAGGTACACCTTTTCCAATTGTAATTCAAAAAGCGGAAAATGTATTTGAGAAAGACAAATTAAATTTCAGAAAATGAAAATTGTAACTCAGAATAGGAAGGTATTATTTAGAATATGGAATTTGAAATTCAGAAAAGGAACATAATATTGAGAAATGGGAATATGTAATTCAAAATAGTAATATGTTATTTAGAAAGGAGAAATTTAATTCCAGAAAATGTAAAGTGTAATTCAGATATGAAATTTTGAAAATCGGAAATAGGAAAATGTAATTCAGAATTGGTAACATGTAATTCAGAATTATGAAATATCTATGAGTGTGTTTTTTTTTTTTAAATTTTTAATCTTGTGTCGCTAAACACGGGATTGCTATCCCCGTTTATTAATTTATCGTCAGTAGAGTTTTAGATAGAAATGTTCTTTGCGAATCCAAATTAAAAAATTGTATTCATACAAATTAAGTTTTTATTTAGAAGGTAAATAACTATAGGTAGGTACCTAAGCACATAATTACATTTTTATGAAAAATGTTAAAATTACCATACTTCTAAAAAAAATACCAAAAAGTAAGTTGATAACTTAATTTCCTTATATGCAATTCAAAATTTCAGTCACTGACCAACTGGAATATCCCCTATGTAATGCTAGCACCGCGACATGGAATTTGGTTGAGTGTTGGGTGGTTCTTTCACTCTCTGTACCTGTACTCTGTATCTTTGTACAGGGTATTTGATTATATTTGGACCCATACCTACAGCCTTTATTATTCAATATAGAAGAAAATTTTAAATACAAAACTTGACAGTTTTTTTCTATATTTTCTTTTAACGGTATCAGAAAAAAACAAAAACGCATCGGAAAATGGAGAAAGGTAGGCAACTTCGATTTTTTTCAATGGAACATCCTGTATATTAGCGATAAAATGAAAGATCTTTTCTTCCTGATTCCAAATATATATAGATTGATCAAATTTGGGTGAGCCGTTTTTGATATATCTTAGCTCAAATTATACCTAAATAAAATCCAAAGAAATTTTATAAAGATTTGAATGTCTTGACATCTTTATGAAATTTCTTTCCAAATTATTTATAATTTAAGCTAAAATATGTCAAAAATGGCTCACTTAAATGTGATCATCATATATATATATATATATACACTGTGGGCCGAAATAAAGGAGTACATTTTTTAATTGAAAATATTTTTTTTTGGTTTTTGGGCGATTTAATTTCTTTTTGCAGGGCTTATAACCTAACATGTCCTCAACATGACTGTAAACTTGAAAGCAAAAATAATGTACAGGGTCGGACTTATAAAAAAAATTATATAACAGTGCATTTGAGCTCGTTGCAAATGAAAACTGTCTTAGCTAAAATTGTACTAATATGCTTTTTGGGTAGATAAACTATCCAGAACACTTAAATGTTATTTAATTAAAAAAAATGATATTTCGCGAATCCGGTAATTTCGGAAAATTTCCTTTTTACTGAAGTGTTTTGGATAGTTTATCTACCGAAAAAGCATATTAGTGCAATTTTAGCTAAGACAATTTTCATTTGCAACGAGCTCAAATGCACTGTTATATAATTTTTTTTATAAGTCCGACCCTGTACATTATTTTTGCTTTCAAGTTTACAATCATGTTGAGGATATGTTAGGTTATTAGCCCTGCAAAAAGAAGTTAAATCGCCCAAAAACCAAAAAAAAATATTTTTAATTAAAAAATGTACTCCTTTATTTCGGTCCACAGTGTATATATTTGGAATCAGGAAGAAAATATATTTCATTTTATCGCAAAATATACAGGGTGTTCCATTAAAAAAAGTCGAAATTATCTACGTTTCTCCATTTTCCAATGCGAATTTGTTTTTTCTGATATTGTTAAAAGAAAATATAGGTAGAAAAAAACTGTCAAATTTTGTATTTAAATTTTTTTTCTATCTTCAATAGTAGGTTGTAGGTATGAAACCAAATATAATCAAATACCCTGTAGTACATACCTACCTTATGATTTTTTTGGAAAACTTTGAAAAGTCATAACTTTTTTTCTATTATAGATAGCTGAATCTTTCACTGAATTTTATTCCTACCAAAGGACTACAATCCCTAAAAATTTCAGCTCATTTGCACTTAAAGTTCCTGAGATAAAATCGTGTTAAGCAATTGGGATGATTTATCAATTTTTCAATTTTTCTGAGTGCCTTTTTCCATAGATTTCGGCTTCAAATCTGAGAATAATTTAGTTTATGGAGTTCAGAATATCACAAGGAACCATTAGGACACAAAATCTCGACAAAAAAAAATTTGAAATTTCATTGTTTTAGTAAGAAGGTACCTACCTTATGATTTTTTTGGAAAAATTTGAAAGGTAATAACTTTTTTTCCATTATAGATAGCAAGCTGAATCTTTCACTGAATTTTATCCCTTCCAAAGGACTATAATCCCTGAAAATTTCAGCTCATTTGCACTTATAGTTCCTGAGATAAAATCGTGTTAAGCAATTGGGGTGATTTATCAATTTTTCAATTTTTCTGAGTGCCTTTTTCCATAGATTTCGGCTTCAAATCTGAGAATAATTTAGTTTATGGAGTTCAGAATATCACAAGGAACCATTAGGACACAAAATCTCGACAAAAAAAAATTTGAAATTTCATCGTTTTAGTAAGAAGGTACCTACCTTATGATTTTTTTGGAAAACTTTGAAAGGTCACAATTTTTTTTCCATTATAGATAGAAAGCTGAATTTTTCACTGAATTTTATTCCTTTCAAAGGACTACAATTCCTGAAATTTTCAGCTCATTTGCACTTATAGTTTCTGAGATAAAATCGTGTTAAGCAATTGGGGTGATTTACCAATTTTTCAATTTTTCTGAGTGCCTTTTTCCATAGATTTCGGCTTCAAATCTGAGAATAATTTAGTTTATGGAGTTCAGAATATCACAAGGAACCATTAGGACACAAAATCTCGACAAAAAAAAATTTTGAAATTTCATCGTTTCAGTAAGAAGGTACCTACCTTATGATTTTTTTGGAAAAATTTGAAAGGTTATAACTTTTTTTCCATTATAGATAGCAAGCTGAATCTTTCACTGTATTTTATCCCTTCCAAAGGACTATAATCCCTGAAAATTTCAGCTCATTTGCACTTGAAGTTCCTGAGATAAAATCGTGTTAAGCAATTGGGGTGATTTACCAATTTTTCAATTTTTCTGAGTGCCTTTTTTCATAGATTTCGGCTTCAAATCTGAGAATAATTTAGTTTATGGAGTTCAGGGTATCACGAGGAACCATTAGGACACAAAATCTCGACAAAAAAAAATTTTGAAATTTCATCGTTTCAGTAAGAAGGTACCTACCTTATGATTTTTTTGGAAAACTTTGAAAGGTCACAATTTTTTTTCCATTATAGATAGAAAGCTGAATTTTTCACTGAATTTTATTCCTTTCAAAGGACTACAATTCCTGAAATTTACAGCTCATTTGCACTTATAGTTTCTGAGATAAAATCGTGTTAAGCAATTGGGGTGATTTACCAATTTTTCAATTTTTCTGAGTGCCTTTTTTCATAGATTTCGGCTTCAAATCTGAGAATAATTTAGTTTATGGAGTTCAGGGTATCACGAGGAACCATTAGGACACAAAATCTCGACAAAAAAAAATTTTGAAATTTCATCGTTTCAGTAAGAAGGTACCTACCTTATGATTTTTTTGGAAAACTTTGAAAGGTCACAATTTTTTTTCCATTATAGATAGAAAGCTGAATTTTTCACTGAATTTTATTCCTTTCAAAGGACTACAATTCCTGAAATTTTCAGCTCATTTGCACTTATAGTTTCTGAGATAAAATCGTATTAAGCAATTGGGGTGATTTATCAATTTTTCAATTTTTCTGAGTGCCTTTTTCCATAGATTTCGGCTTCAAATCTGAGAATAATTTAGTTTATGGAGTTCAGAATATCACAAGGAACCATTAGGACACAAAATCTCGACAAAAAAAAATTTGAAATTTCATCGTTTTAGTAAGAAGGTACCTACCTTATGATTTTTTTGGAAAAATTTGAAAGGTTATAACTTTTTTTCCATTATAGATAGCAAGCTGAATCTTTCACTGTATTTTATCCCTTCCAAAGGACTATAATCCCTGAAAATTTCAGCTCATTTGCACTTATAGTTCCTGAGATAAAATCGTGTTAAGCAATTGGGGTGATTTATCAATTTTTCAATTTTTCTGAGTGCCTTTTTCCATAGATTTCGGCTTCAAATCTGAGAATAATTTAGTTTATGGAGTTCAGAATATCACAAGGAACCATTAGGACACAAAATCTCGACAAAAAAAAATTTGAAATTTCATCGTTTTAGTAAGAAGGTACCTACCTTATGATTTTTTTGGAAAACTTTGAAAGGTCACAATTTTTTTTCCATTATAGATAGAAAGCTGAATTTTTCACTGAATTTTATTCCTTTCAAAGGACTACAATTCCTGAAATTTTCAGCTCATTTGCACTTATAGTTTCTGAGATAAAATCGTGTTAAGCAATTGGGGTGATTTACCAATTTTTCAATTTTTCTGAGTGCCTTTTTCCATAGATTTCGGCTTCAAATCTGAGAATAATTTAGTTTATGGAGTTCAGAATATCACAAGGAACCATTAGGACACAAAATCTCGACAAAAAAAAATTTTGAAATTTCATCGTTTCAGTAAGAAGGTACCTACCTTATGATTTTTTTGGAAAAATTTGAAAGGTTATAACTTTTTTTCCATTATAGATAGCAAGCTGAATCTTTCACTGTATTTTATCCCTTCCAAAGGACTATAATCCCTGAAAATTTCAGCTCATTTGCACTTGAAGTTCCTGAGATAAAATCGTGTTAAGCAATTGGGGTGATTTACCAATTTTTCAATTTTTCTGAGTGCCTTTTTTCATAGATTTCGGCTTCAAATCTGAGAATAATTTAGTTTATGGAGTTCAGGGTATCACGAGGAACCATTAGGACACAAAATCTCGACAAAAAAAAATTTTGAAATTTCATCGTTTCAGTAAGAAGGTACCTACCTTATGATTTTTTTGGAAAACTTTGAAAGGTCACAATTTTTTTTCCATTATAGATAGAAAGCTGAATTTTTCACTGAATTTTATTCCTTTCAAAGGACTACAATTCCTGAAATTTTCAGCTCATTTGCACTTATAGTTTCTGAGATAAAATCGTATTAAGCAATTGGGGTGATTTATCAATTTTTCAATTTTTCTGAGTGCCTTTTTCCATAGATTTCGGCTTCAAATCTGAGAATAATTTAGTTTATGGAGTTCAGAATATCACAAGGAACCATTAGGACACAAAATCTCGACAAAAAAAAATTTGAAATTTCATCGTTTTAGTAAGAAGGTACCTACCTTATGATTTTTTTGGAAAAATTTGAAAGGTTATAACTTTTTTTCCATTATAGATAGCAAGCTGAATCTTTCACTGTATTTTATCCCTTCCAAAGGACTATAATCCCTGAAAATTTCAGCTCATTTGCACTTGAAGTTCCTGAGATAAAATCGTGTTAAGCAATTGGGGTGATTTACCAATTTTTCAATTTTTCTGAGTGCCTTTTTTCATAGATTTCGGCTTCAAATCTGAGAATAATTTAGTTTATGGAGTTCAGGGTATCACGAGGAACCATTAGGACACAAAATCTCGACAAAAAAAAATTTTGAAATTTCATCGTTTCAGTAAGAAGGTACCTACCTTATGATTTTTTTGGAAAACTTTGAAAGGTCACAATTTTTTTTCCATTATAGATAGAAAGCTGAATTTTTCACTGAATTTTATTCCTTTCAAAGGACTACAATTCCTGAAATTTACAGCTCATTTGCACTTATAGTTTCTGAGATAAAATCGTGTTAAGCAATTGGGGTGATTTACCAATTTTTCAATTTTTCTGAGTGCCTTTTTTCATAGATTTCGGCTTCAAATCTGAGAATAATTTAGTTTATGGAGTTCAGGGTATCACGAGGAACCATTAGGACACAAAATCTCGACAAAAAAAAATTTTGAAATTTCATCGTTTCAGTAAGAAGGTACCTACCTTATGATTTTTTTGGAAAACTTTGAAAGGTCACAATTTTTTTTCCATTATAGATAGAAAGCTGAATTTTTCACTGAATTTTATTCCTTTCAAAGGACTACAATTCCTGAAATTTTCAGCTCATTTGCACTTATAGTTTCTGAGATAAAATCGTGTTAAGCAATTGGGGTGATTTACCAATTTTTCAATTTTTCTGAGTGCCTTTTTCCATAGATTTCGGCTTCAAATCTGAGAATAATTTAGTTTATGGAGTTCAGAATATCACAAGGAACCATTAGGACACAAAATCTCGACAAAAAAAAATTTTGAAATTTCATCGTTTCAGTAAGAAGGTACCTACCTTATGATTTTTTTGGAAAAATTTGAAAGGTTATAACTTTTTTTCCATTATAGATAGCAAGCTGAATCTTTCACTGTATTTTATCCCTTCCAAAGGACTATAATCCCTGAAAATTTCAGCTCATTTGCACTTGAAGTTCCTGAGATAAAATCGTGTTAAGCAATTGGGGTGATTTACCAATTTTTCAATTTTTCTGAGTGCCTTTTTTCATAGATTTCGGCTTCAAATCTGAGAATAATTTAGTTTATGGAGTTCAGGGTATCACGAGGAACCATTAGGACACAAAATCTCGACAAAAAAAAATTTTGAAATTTCATCGTTTCAGTAAGAAGGTACCTACCTTATGATTTTTTTGGAAAACTTTGAAAGGTCACAATTTTTTTTCCATTATAGATAGAAAGCTGAATTTTTCACTGAATTTTATTCCTTTCAAAGGACTACAATTCCTGAAATTTACAGCTCATTTGCACTTATAGTTTCTGAGATAAAATCGTGTTAAGCAATTGGGGTGATTTACCAATTTTTCAATTTTTCTGAGTGCCTTTTTTCATAGATTTCGGCTTCAAATCTGAGAATAATTTAGTTTATGGAGTTCAGGGTATCACGAGGAACCATTAGGACACAAAATCTCGACAAAAAAAAATTTTGAAATTTCATCGTTTCAGTAAGAAGGTACCTACCTTATGATTTTTTTGGAAAACTTTGAAAGGTCACAATTTTTTTTCCATTATAGATAGAAAGCTGAATTTTTCACTGAATTTTATTCCTTTCAAAGGACTACAATTCCTGAAATTTTCAGCTCATTTGCACTTATAGTTTCTGAGATAAAATCGTATTAAGCAATTGGGGTGATTTATCAATTTTTCAATTTTTCTGAGTGCCTTTTTCCATAGATTTCGGCTTCAAATCTGAGAATAATTTAGTTTATGGAGTTCAGAATATCACAAGGAACCATTAGGACACAAAATCTCGACAAAAAAAAATTTGAAATTTCATCGTTTTAGTAAGAAGGTACCTACCTTATGATTTTTTTGGAAAAATTTGAAAGGTTATAACTTTTTTTCCATTATAGATAGCAAGCTGAATCTTTCACTGTATTTTATCCCTTCCAAAGGACTATAATCCCTGAAAATTTCAGCTCATTTGCACTTATAGTTCCTGAGATAAAATCGTGTTAAGCAATTGGGGTGATTTATCAATTTTTCAATTTTTCTGAGTGCCTTTTTCCATAGATTTCGGCTTCAAATCTGAGAATAATTTAGTTTATGGAGTTCAGAATATCACAAGGAACCATTAGGACACAAAATCTCGACAAAAAAAAATTTGAAATTTCATCGTTTTAGTAAGAAGGTACCTACCTTATGATTTTTTTGGAAAACTTTGAAAGGTCACAATTTTTTTTCCATTATAGATAGAAAGCTGAATTTTTCACTGAATTTTATTCCTTTCAAAGGACTACAATTCCTGAAATTTTCAGCTCATTTGCACTTATAGTTTCTGAGATAAAATCGTGTTAAGCAATTGGGGTGATTTACCAATTTTTCAATTTTTCTGAGTGCCTTTTTCCATAGATTTCGGCTTCAAATCTGAGAATAATTTAGTTTATGGAGTTCAGAATATCACAAGGAACCATTAGGACACAAAATCTCGACAAAAAAAAATTTTGAAATTTCATCGTTTCAGTAAGAAGGTACCTACCTTATGATTTTTTTGGAAAAATTTGAAAGGTTATAACTTTTTTTCCATTATAGATAGCAAGCTGAATCTTTCACTGTATTTTATCCCTTCCAAAGGACTATAATCCCTGAAAATTTCAGCTCATTTGCACTTGAAGTTCCTGAGATAAAATCGTGTTAAGCAATTGGGGTGATTTACCAATTTTTCAATTTTTCTGAGTGCCTTTTTTCATAGATTTCGGCTTCAAATCTGAGAATAATTTAGTTTATGGAGTTCAGGGTATCACGAGGAACCATTAGGACACAAAATCTCGACAAAAAAAAATTTTGAAATTTCATCGTTTCAGTAAGAAGGTACCTACCTTATGATTTTTTTGGAAAACTTTGAAAGGTCACAATTTTTTTTCCATTATAGATAGAAAGCTGAATTTTTCACTGAATTTTATTCCTTTCAAAGGACTACAATTCCTGAAATTTTCAGCTCATTTGCACTTATAGTTTCTGAGATAAAATCGTATTAAGCAATTGGGGTGATTTATCAATTTTTCAATTTTTCTGAGTGCCTTTTTCCATAGATTTCGGCTTCAAATCTGAGAATAATTTAGTTTATGGAGTTCAGAATATCACAAGGAACCATTAGGACACAAAATCTCGACAAAAAAAAATTTGAAATTTCATCGTTTTAGTAAGAAGGTACCTACCTTATGATTTTTTTGGAAAAATTTGAAAGGTTATAACTTTTTTTCCATTATAGATAGCAAGCTGAATCTTTCACTGTATTTTATCCCTTCCAAAGGACTATAATCCCTGAAAATTTCAGCTCATTTGCACTTGAAGTTCCTGAGATAAAATCGTGTTAAGCAATTGGGGTGATTTACCAATTTTTCAATTTTTCTGAGTGCCTTTTTTCATAGATTTCGGCTTCAAATCTGAGAATAATTTAGTTTATGGAGTTCAGGGTATCACGAGGAACCATTAGGACACAAAATCTCGACAAAAAAAAATTTTGAAATTTCATCGTTTCAGTAAGAAGGTACCTACCTTATGATTTTTTTGGAAAACTTTGAAAGGTCACAATTTTTTTTCCATTATAGATAGAAAGCTGAATTTTTCACTGAATTTTATTCCTTTCAAAGGACTACAATTCCTGAAATTTACAGCTCATTTGCACTTATAGTTTCTGAGATAAAATCGTGTTAAGCAATTGGGGTGATTTACCAATTTTTCAATTTTTCTGAGTGCCTTTTTTCATAGATTTCGGCTTCAAATCTGAGAATAATTTAGTTTATGGAGTTCAGGGTATCACGAGGAACCATTAGGACACAAAATCTCGACAAAAAAAAATTTTGAAATTTCATCGTTTCAGTAAGAAGGTACCTACCTTATGATTTTTTTGGAAAACTTTGAAAGGTCACAATTTTTTTTCCATTATAGATAGAAAGCTGAATTTTTCACTGAATTTTATTCCTTTCAAAGGACTACAATTCCTGAAATTTTCAGCTCATTTGCACTTATAGTTTCTGAGATAAAATCGTATTAAGCAATTGGGGTGATTTATCAATTTTTCAATTTTTCTGAGTGCCTTTTTCCATAGATTTCGGCTTCAAATCTGAGAATAATTTAGTTTATGGAGTTCAGAATATCACAAGGAACCATTAGGACACAAAATCTCGACAAAAAAAAATTTGAAATTTCATCGTTTTAGTAAGAAGGTACCTACCTTATGATTTTTTTGGAAAAATTTGAAAGGTTATAACTTTTTTTCCATTATAGATAGCAAGCTGAATCTTTCACTGTATTTTATCCCTTCCAAAGGACTATAATCCCTGAAAATTTCAGCTCATTTGCACTTATAGTTCCTGAGATAAAATCGTGTTAAGCAATTGGGGTGATTTATCAATTTTTCAATTTTTCTGAGTGCCTTTTTCCATAGATTTCGGCTTCAAATCTGAGAATAATTTAGTTTATGGAGTTCAGAATATCACAAGGAACCATTAGGACACAAAATCTCGACAAAAAAAAATTTGAAATTTCATCGTTTTAGTAAGAAGGTACCTACCTTATGATTTTTTTGGAAAACTTTGAAAGGTCACAATTTTTTTTCCATTATAGATAGAAAGCTGAATTTTTCACTGAATTTTATTCCTTTCAAAGGACTACAATTCCTGAAATTTTCAGCTCATTTGCACTTATAGTTTCTGAGATAAAATCGTGTTAAGCAATTGGGGTGATTTACCAATTTTTCAATTTTTCTGAGTGCCTTTTTCCATAGATTTCGGCTTCAAATCTGAGAATAATTTAGTTTATGGAGTTCAGAATATCACAAGGAACCATTAGGACACAAAATCTCGACAAAAAAAAATTTTGAAATTTCATCGTTTCAGTAAGAAGGTACCTACCTTATGATTTTTTTGGAAAAATTTGAAAGGTTATAACTTTTTTTCCATTATAGATAGCAAGCTGAATCTTTCACTGTATTTTATCCCTTCCAAAGGACTATAATCCCTGAAAATTTCAGCTCATTTGCACTTGAAGTTCCTGAGATAAAATCGTGTTAAGCAATTGGGGTGATTTACCAATTTTTCAATTTTTCTGAGTGCCTTTTTTCATAGATTTCGGCTTCAAATCTGAGAATAATTTAGTTTATGGAGTTCAGGGTATCACGAGGAACCATTAGGACACAAAATCTCGACAAAAAAAAATTTTGAAATTTCATCGTTTCAGTAAGAAGGTACCTACCTTATGATTTTTTTGGAAAACTTTGAAAGGTCACAATTTTTTTTCCATTATAGATAGAAAGCTGAATTTTTCACTGAATTTTATTCCTTTCAAAGGACTACAATTCCTGAAATTTTCAGCTCATTTGCACTTATAGTTTCTGAGATAAAATCGTATTAAGCAATTGGGGTGATTTATCAATTTTTCAATTTTTCTGAGTGCCTTTTTCCATAGATTTCGGCTTCAAATCTGAGAATAATTTAGTTTATGGAGTTCAGAATATCACAAGGAACCATTAGGACACAAAATCTCGACAAAAAAAAATTTGAAATTTCATCGTTTTAGTAAGAAGGTACCTACCTTATGATTTTTTTGGAAAAATTTGAAAGGTTATAACTTTTTTTCCATTATAGATAGCAAGCTGAATCTTTCACTGTATTTTATCCCTTCCAAAGGACTATAATCCCTGAAAATTTCAGCTCATTTGCACTTGAAGTTCCTGAGATAAAATCGTGTTAAGCAATTGGGGTGATTTACCAATTTTTCAATTTTTCTGAGTGCCTTTTTTCATAGATTTCGGCTTCAAATCTGAGAATAATTTAGTTTATGGAGTTCAGGGTATCACGAGGAACCATTAGGACACAAAATCTCGACAAAAAAAAAAATTTTGAAATTTCATCGTTTCAGTAAGAAGGTACCTACCTTATGATTTTTTTGGAAAACTTTGAAAGGTCACAATTTTTTTTCCATTATAGATAGAAAGCTGAATTTTTCACTGAATTTTATTCCTTTCAAAGGACTACAATTCCTGAAATTTACAGCTCATTTGCACTTATAGTTTCTGAGATAAAATCGTGTTAAGCAATTGGGGTGATTTACCAATTTTTCAATTTTTCTGAGTGCCTTTTTTCATAGATTTCGGCTTCAAATCTGAGAATAATTTAGTTTATGGAGTTCAGGGTATCACGAGGAACCATTAGGACACAAAATCTCGACAAAAAAAAATTTTGAAATTTCATCGTTTCAGTAAGAAGGTACCTACCTTATGATTTTTTTGGAAAACTTTGAAAGGTCACAATTTTTTTTCCATTATAGATAGAAAGCTGAATTTTTCACTGAATTTTATTCCTTTCAAAGGACTACAATTCCTGAAATTTACAGCTCATTTGCACTTATAGTTTCTGAGATAAAATCGTGTTAAGCAATTGGGGTGATTTACCAATTTTTCAATTTTTCTGAGTGCCTTTTTTCATAGATTTCGGCTTCAAATCTGAGAATAATTTAGTTTATGGAGTTCAGGGTATCACGAGGAACCATTAGGACACAAAATCTCGACAAAAAAAAATTTTGAAATTTCATCGTTTCAGTAAGAAGGTACCTACCTTATGATTTTTTTGGAAAACTTTGAAAGGTCACAATTTTTTTTCCATTATAGATAGAAAGCTGAATTTTTCACTGAATTTTATTCCTTTCAAAGGACTACAATTCCTGAAATTTTCAGCTCATTTGCACTTATAGTTTCTGAGATAAAATCGTATTAAGCAATTGGGGTGATTTATCAATTTTTCAATTTTTCTGAGTGCCTTTTTCCATAGATTTCGGCTTCAAATCTGAGAATAATTTAGTTTATGGAGTTCAGAATATCACAAGGAACCATTAGGACACAAAATCTCGACAAAAAAAAATTTGAAATTTCATCGTTTTAGTAAGAAGGTACCTACCTTATGATTTTTTTGGAAAAATTTGAAAGGTTATAACTTTTTTTCCATTATAGATAGCAAGCTGAATCTTTCACTGTATTTTATCCCTTCCAAAGGACTATAATCCCTGAAAATTTCAGCTCATTTGCACTTGAAGTTCCTGAGATAAAATCGTGTTAAGCAATTGGGGTGATTTACCAATTTTTCAATTTTTCTGAGTGCCTTTTTTCATAGATTTCGGCTTCAAATCTGAGAATAATTTAGTTTATGGAGTTCAGGGTATCACGAGGAACCATTAGGACACAAAATCTCGACAAAAAAAAATTTTGAAATTTCATCGTTTCAGTAAGAAGGTACCTACCTTATGATTTTTTTGGAAAACTTTGAAAGGTCACAATTTTTTTTCCATTATAGATAGAAAGCTGAATTTTTCACTGAATTTTATTCCTTTCAAAGGACTACAATTCCTGAAATTTACAGCTCATTTGCACTTATAGTTTCTGAGATAAAATCGTGTTAAGCAATTGGGGTGATTTACCAATTTTTCAATTTTTCTGAGTGCCTTTTTTCATAGATTTCGGCTTCAAATCTGAGAATAATTTAGTTTATGGAGTTCAGGGTATCACGAGGAACCATTAGGACACAAAATCTCGACAAAAAAAAATTTGAAATTTCATTGTTTTAGTAAGAAGGTACCTACCTTATGATTTTTTTGGAAAAATTTGAAAGGTTATAACTTTTTTTCCATTATAGATAGCAAGCTGAATCTTTCACTGAATTTTATCCCTTCCAAAGGACTATAATCCCTGAAAATTTCAGCTCATTTGCACTTATAGTTCCTGAGATAAAATCGTGTTAAGCAATTGGGGTGATTTATCAATTTTTCAATTTTTCTGAGTGCCTTTTTCCATAGATTTCGGCTTCAAATCTGAGAATAATTTAGTTTATGGAGTTCAGAATATCACAAGGAACCATTAGGACACAAAATCTCGACAAAAAAAAATTTGAAATTTCATCGTTTTAGTAAGAAGGTACCTACCTTATGATTTTTTTGGAAAAATTTGAAAGGTTATAACTTTTTTTCCATTATAGATAGCAAGCTGAATCTTTCACTGAATTTTATCCCTTCCAAAGGACTATAATCCCTGAAAATTTCAGCTCATTTGCACTTATAGTTCCTGAGATAAAATCGTGTTAAGCAATTGGGGTGATTTATCAATTTTTTAATTTTTCTGAGTGCCTTTTTCCATAGATTTCGGCTTCAAATCTGAGAATAATTTAGTTAATGGAGTTCAGAATATCACAAGGAACCATTAGGACACAAAATCTCGACAAAAAAAAATTTGAAATTTCATCGTTTTAGTAAGAAGGTACCTACCTTATGATTTTTTTGGAAAAATTTGAAAGGTTATAACTTTTTTTCCATTATAGATAGCAAGCTGAATCTTTCACTGAATTTTATCCCTTCCAAAGGACTACAATCCCTAAAAATTTCAGCTCATTTGCACTTAAAGTTCCTGAGATAAAATCGTGTTAAGCAATTGGGGTGATTTATCAATTTTTTAATTTTTCTGAGTGCCTTTTTCCATAGATTTCGGCTTCAAATCTGAGAATAATTTAGTTTATGGAGTTCAGAATATCACAAGGAACCATTAGGACACAAAATCTCGACAAAAAAAAATTTGAAATTTCATCGTTTTAGTAAGAAGGTACCTTATGATTTTTTTGGAAAACTTTGAAACGTCATAACTTTTTTTCTATTATAGATAGAAAGCTGAATCTTTCACTGAATTTTATCCCTTTCAAAGGACTACAATCCCTGAAAATTTTGGAATCGGGAAATTGTGTTCTTCAAGAATATAGAACCAAATACTTATAGCGCATCCCATTTGAAAAAAGCTGAAAGCATGCAATATTTCACATTTCTGACATTCAATTTTTGTTTTTGACCATGGATTTTAAAAATTTAGCCAATACTGTACAACTTTTGTATTTTCACCTTTCATCTACCTATAAAGGTAAAGGCTGTAGGTGGGATGTCAATATATAAAAGCATCCTGTACATAATCTTATTGATTTTGTATGAATATTTATTTATTAGAACAAAAAAAAAAACAATACATCAACGTCATCAACTCGGCCACTAATGATATACTGTTTGAGGTTAAAGTTCTTGGGACAAAGACAAAAGTGTGATTTTTTTATCGGTTTGCAGCTTTCCAAACAAAATTAAAATATGGTCAGTTGCCCCCCCCCCCCCCCCCCTGCCACCACATTCTATCCGCCACTGGATTATTCAAAAACTGTTCATAGGAAACTGTATGATTATTCAGAAACTGTACATACATATACCATACGAAAATATACAAAACTGTATGATTATTTAAAAACTGGACATAAGATTGAATTCATATACTAACATGGAAAGGTTGAGGGAATAATCAGAAACAGGAAAATACCAGTGGCCTACACTTTAATCGACCTACGAATGGAGATTCATACGAAAATAAACCAAATTTTAGACGTTGGGCGACCAGTTATGTGAAATAAAATCTAGCGACCAGTTAAGGGTTAAACTTTCAGGATTTATTGTGTAGGTATTTAAAAGTGTCCAAGGACGAGTAATAAAGTGTAGTAAGTAGTGAAGTAAATTGACAATTCTACTGCAATATGAAAATAATAACGAAATCTCAATTACAGTGTTGTATTTTCTCGATTCGCATTATCGAGTTGCAATAATTTACGTCCTTTTTTCGTCCAAGCACCGATAACTTAACAAATTAATATTATCATCGGACAATTATCTCGAAAACAAACGATTACCTCGATAGGAGAGCAGTTTTCAAAGGAAACCGACAAAATAAAGCAAAAATAAAAAAATCGGCCCACCTTTAATTGAATTGTCCCATCGATTTGGACCACCGCCCGTCGCGGGGCCTCCCAATATTTATTCCCTAATCAAGCGAGGTTTTGTTTATGTCCAATCATGGCTACTTTATCCGAGTTCCGTCTGTGCAGTAGCTAACTTGATTTGAATTGCAATACAACCAAACATAAATTGTACCAAACATTGGCATTTATTTAAAGTGGTCGCTATAATTTAGATCCGGAGCTTGATTTTGTACGAGGAACAATCAAAAAAATCCAATTCCATATCTCACACTGGCCGTCCCTCGCGGCCGGGGCATTGTTCCTTATGTAATTTAATAATTACCGCTCGTCAACTTGTACACACATAATTGTGTGCATTATTACTCCTCGGTTCTCATTCTCGACTGCTTTTAATAAACAAAATGCTCTAAGCTATGCGAGTGCAATCTTGACTGGCTGCCACAATTCGGATTTTTGATTTCCTGTCGCCTCACAATAAATATTATTTTTCTTGTTATAATTGAATATAATAGACATTAGGGGAAATTTGAGAACATTAAATTGCAATTTCAAATTTCACCCACTATAATTTTGAAAAAGCACAAACATAAAACTAATCATCTTTAAAAATTAAGTGTCGTTTTCGCAAAAATAAAGGTTATAATGACATAGTCTGGCTGACCATTAGAAAGGAATCAATGGTTGTTATGAATGAAGGGTGATTTTCTATATTAAAATTGTGGGGTTTTGTTTCATAAAAAATGTCCTTTTAATTTTCAAACATCAAAATACTTTTTAATTTTAGGGCTGGAGATGGAAAGGTAGGTACCTACTACTAAAAATTTCATATTGGCAATAAATAATACTTCTATAGAAGGACCTACCAACTCCGGCGGTGGAGTATTTATCGCGATGTCGGGTATACCGAGTACACGATCTTAAAAAATGAAAATTTATGGCGTACTCTAAATTAAGTTGTTGCACTTGATTAACTCGGTGTATTTTGATGAGTCCATTATAAATTGTATATACCCGGCCATTCGGCAGCCAACGCAATAAATATTTTCGAATTTGAAATTGCGTGGGAATAACTAGAAAATAAAATTTATAAAACTTGCAATATACTTTCTCCAATTTATAACTGTCCAAAACCTTCGACAATGACAATGTTAATTATGTAGATTTTTCAGTAGGTACACTGATCCAAATAAACAATTTAGAAATACTTTTAGTAGGTTTTTATTTCAGGATAACATCGGTTATTTTCTTTTTACACTTGACACACACACTGTTACCAAAAGTGGAACTGAGTGCGGGTATTCTCAAAGGTGATTTCAAACAGAATTGCTCTAGAGTAGCAACAGTCAACACCCACCCTCAATTCTGCCATGGTACAAATAATACAGAAAAAGTTATATGAGAAAAACTATTACATATTTACCACTAAACAGAAACACATAATTCTAACAAGAACATATTCCTATATCTGACAGATATAAAACATAAACAGAAAATTATTCCTAAACTCGACAGAAAAAAAAAAAATAAAATTTAAATTCTTAAGTTCAGAATCATTTATTTTATTCTAAAGAAACTACACTCAATTTTAATATAAAATATTTAAATTTCGCAACACACAGAGCTTTTGTGAAAATATCTGCTATTTGCTCTGTCGTAGAAACATATGACAAATTTATTTCATTTCTTTCGATACAGTCTCGTATAAAGTGGTGTCTCACATCTATATGCTTTGTTCTTTTTGTTTCAAGTGTGTTTGCCATGTTTATACAAGACTGATTATCTTCAAATACACTGACAGGAAAAATATTTTTATTCAAAATTTCTGTCAGTAGTTGCGCAATGAACAAACATTCAGTTACACAACTTGACAGAGCAATATATTCAGCCTCTGCACTTGACAGAGAAACTGTTATTTGTTTTCTACTCTTCCAAAAAACAAAATTATTGAACAGTTTAATCCCAAAACCAGAAATACTCCTCCTGTCATTGACATTGTTAGCAAAGTCAGAATCAACATAGGCTGAAACAATTCCACCGTTAAAACTATGCTTTGATTCTACGTACCTTAGCCCATAGTTCTCTGTAAGTTTCAAATATCTCAAAATACTTTTTAAGTATTTCCAATGCTCATCGTTGTAACAGTTCTGAAACTGGCTAAAGTATGTAACTGCAAAACCTAGATCAGGTCTACTTCCCAACATGATATACATTAAATTTCCAATCAGTTTCCTATAGGGTAAATTCTCATTACAAGTACTACTTTTAGGTAAACTAATTTTTAGTTGAACTGGAATACTTGATACCTTGCAATCAAACATATTAAATCTTTTGAATTAGTTCTTTCTGATTAATGAACAAAGAATTGTCACTTTTAATTATGGTCATACCAAGAAACTTTAAAACAACATTATTGGTCACATTAGGTGTTAAATCTTTCATTTCAAATTTGGACATCAATTTATTTTTCTAATCATGCAATTTTAATAAGGATTTGGAAAATAAAATCAGATCATCAACGTGAAATATTAAATAAACATCACTTTCAAAGTAAAGACAAGGGTCCGATTTTGATCTTCCAAATCCAATTTCAATTAAATGTAAATTTAATTTTTCATACCAACATTTTGGTGCCTGTCTAAGTCCATACAATGCCTTTCAGTGGCGGCTCGTGACTATTTCAAGTGAGGAGGCTAAAAAATCACGAATTACGGTAAGGTAACTACTGCGCAGCAGACAACATTTGTTTTGAGGTGCTCATGCCCTCAATAATTTATCTCATTCAATAAAAACCATGAAAACCATATAAAGGAATTTTATAGAATTTTGCCGGATTTTTTTTGTTCTAATTAAATTTTGTTAGATTTTCAAAGATTTTAAAAATTTTCAGTGATTTTAAGTAGATCTTACGAGTTTTTCTGGAATTTTGACCAACTTTATACAAATTTTCATTAATTAACCGCTCAAAGTTTAGTTAACTTCAGAAAATGTGTACATTTTTGAATCTTTAGGCATTGATTTTGTAAGATTTTAAGGATTTTGAAAAAACTTCACGTGGTTCTAAAAGATTTTAGATTTATGAGATTTTAGGCGATTTTAGATCATTTTAGGAAGTTTAGAAACGGGTTTTATGGAGTTTTTACCAACTAATTTAGGAAAGCCTTAACGATAAATATTCCATGGGAATTCTGCGAAAATTTTTGCTAATTCCATAGAATTCCTCAGAATTTCACTAAAAGATTTTATGGAAATCCTTGAAATTCCATTCAAATGACAAATTTGAATAGAAAAACAGAAAATCCTAGAAATTTTATTATAAGATTTCATAATACTGTTCCGAATTCCACCATAAAATTCAATGGAATTCTTGTACAAAAATTCCTCGGAATTACAGTAAAAGATTTCATGGAAATTTCGACAGAAATTACTCAGAATTTCACTAAAATTTAATTCAAGTTTTCAGAATTTTTTGTGGTTCCATGGAAATTTCACGGAAAATTTTGTTTAATTCCGAGGGAATTTTTCGGCTTCGATATAATTTCACTAGAATTCCACAATAAGATTTCAAGGAATTCCATGTAGGTATAATTCTAGGACTATTCCTTGGAATTTGTCCAACATCGAACACAATCCTCCAAATTCTCCATAAATTTTTCCTAATTTCCTATAAATTCCCCAAGTTTCTAACAAAGAATTCCAAGGTGGTTTGCCTCTTGAAAAATACAGTCTCACACTTTCAAAGTTTTCCTGGAAAACTAATTAAGGGAAAAGTTGAAACTTTTTGCATATAAAGAGGAAGATTAGAAGCTTATTTTCTCAAAATTTCAAATTTTTCCAGTAGAAAATAACAACATAAAGAATCTTGGAAATCAACCTACAGTGTACTGAATTATTTGAAAATACAGTCTCACACATTTCAATATTTTCTTGGAAAACTAGTAAACGGAAAAATTTGAAACTTTTTGCATGTGAAGAGGAAAGTTAGAGACTCATTTTCCCATAATTTCAAATTTTTCCATTGGGAAATAGCAACATAAAGAATCTTGGAAATCAACTTACAAAAGCTGAATTAGTTGTTAATACAGTCTCACGCAATTCAAAGTTTTCCTGGAAACCTCGAGGGAAAACTAATTAAGAGAAAATTTTGAAACTTTTTGCATGTAAAGACGAAAGTCAGAGGCTTATTTTCCCAAAATTTCAAATTTTTCTAGTGGAAAATGACAACATGAAGAATCTTAGAAATCAACCTCCAATAAGTCCAATAAATGAATTAATTGAAAATACAGTCTCACACATTTTAAAGTTTTCCTGAAAAGCTAGTGAGGAAAAAAATTTGAAACTTTTTGCATGTGAGAAAAAAGGTGAAAGGCTCATTTTCCTAAAATTTCAAATTTTTCCAGTAAAAAATAGGATTTCGGAAAGATTTCGAAGGATTATTCACTGTGACAAGATTTCAGATTCAGAGCGATTTTGAAGGATTTCGGGTGATTTCGAAGGATTTCGGGTAAATTCGAAGGATTTTGGGAGATTTCGGAGAATTTCAGGTGATTTCGCAAAGATTTTAATTTGATTCCAGACTGTTACTTATCTTATAATATTCAAAAGTATATTAGTATAAACTGAAAAACGGCCGCGTTGGCTGATTTATGAATTTTGAGCCAATGACGAGGGATTTTTGGGTTAACGGAAAGATTCCTGAGGGATTTCGGAGTGATTTCGTGGATTTCGGACTAATTTGTGACACGATTTCGGGGAGTGATTAACCCCTCGAAGATTTCATCAAAACTCTTTGGAATTACACTAAAATTTTAAATTATTCCATGAAAATTCCGCGAAAATTTTAAGTAATTACATAATACCTTAACATTTCAAAGATTTTATGGAATTCTTAGACAAAATTTTTTCCGAATTACAGTATAGAATTTCATGAAATTCCTCGGAATTCCACTAAGATTTCAATTTCAAAATTCCATATTTTTTTTTTAACTTTACTAAAATTCCCCAAAATTTTACCACTGAAATCCTGGAATTCCACAAAATTTTCATAAAATTCTTCGGAATTTCATTGACATTTCATGTAATTTTTTAAAAATTCCTCGGAATTCATGTTCGTAGCCGAAAATTTCTCGAAAGTCCAATGAAACTTCAAGGAATTTTTCAAAATTTAATTTATTATCATAAGAATTTTTCGGAATTTCACTGAAATTCTCTTTTAATTGCCAGGAATTTCTGGGAATATTAATTAAGCTTCAAATAATTTCTTAAAAATTCACCGAAATATATTGAAATTTCATGTCATTACATGGGAATTTTTCAGAATATCACCGAAATTCCATGTTTTTAGCTGGAAATTCTTCGGCATTGATTTCGTGTAATTCGATTGGAATTGCACTGAAATTTCAAATAATTCGAGATGAATTAAAATTTAATATGAATTCTATGGAAACTCCGCAAAAATTTCACATCTAATTCCTTTTTCAGAATAACATAATTATTCTACCGAAATTCCTGGAAATTCCACTAAATTATGAAATTCTGAGACTAACAGATTTTTGGGGATTCCAAAAAATATTTGGGAATTTTAAAGAAAATATTTTTCAGGAATGTTAATGATTTTATTTTGAATATTTCCGATTTCTGATTGGCTCCAAATTATTCGCTGACCAATAGAATTATAGACTGGAGAACCCCGTGATTAAAATAATTCTAGCCCTTCGGGCTCGCGTATTACTCCGGCCCTTCGGGCTCGCATATTACTCCGGCCTTTTCAACTTTTGGAAAGTTTAATTTGTGAATTATTATTTTAATTAGAAATCAGGAATAAAAAACTGAGATTAAATTTTCAATTTTTTGGGGGAGGCTTAGCCTCCCCTGCCCCCTCTGACTGATGCCTTTTTCAATTTACAGACACGGTTGATATCATTTACTTCAAGTCCATCCGGTATCTTCATGTACACTTCGTTTTTCAATTCACCATTTAAAAACGCGCACTTAACATCCATTTGGTTCATGTACAGATTTTCTTCCACACTTAATGAGAACAGTAACCGAAATGTCAACATCCGGGCCACTGGTGCATACACATCATCGTCCACATTATTTTGCTTAAAGCCTCGAGCCACTAGTCTTGCCTTTTTCACCACTCTGCATTCTATTTCCTTTTCCTTGAAAATCCACTTGGAGTCTATTACATTTTCATGATCTGGAGTTTCCACTATTTCCCACGTTTTATTTACTTTCAATGTGCCCAGTTCAGTCTCTATCGCTTCCTTCGTGTTTCTCAGTCAAATTACATCTGTTTTTGTCCATGTCTTCTTTTCTTTTGAAACACTGTGATTTTTTGTGGCCTTTGATACCACAATAATGACATTTGAATGGGAATTTTCTGGAGCTATTTGCATGATTTTCATAAGATCTGCCTGGTTTCCTTTAGAATTTCCAGTTTCATTGTAATTTTTATTGTTCCATTTCTTTCTAAAACCTGCAAAAGCTTGACTTGAACTTTGTTCCTGTCCATCATTTTTCATTTGTCTTGTTTCTTCGGATAATAATTTGCTTTTGATAAATTCTAATGTCACTGTGCTTCCTTGGCAAAATAGCACATCCAGTGCTGTTGTCACACTCTCTTGCATAGAACCACCACAGTTTCTTAATTCAGATACAGTCCGTTCATATTCCATGAGAAAGTCATTTAAGGGCTTCCTTCCAGAAAACTTTAAGTTTCTTAATTTCCGCTGCAAGTGAACTTGACTTGCAACTACTGTTTTCATGTATGTGTTTCTAATATTTCTCTGGCTGTTCTTTTTGCTTTTATCATTTCCAGCACGTTGTCAGATAAGCAATTTATAATTAAGTTTCTTTCCTTTATATCCTTGTTCATAAAGTTCGCCATTTCACGAGATTCTGGACTAGGTGGGTCCATACTTATAATTTCCAGTACATCTTGGTGCTCTAACAACAATTTAACTCTAAATTCCCAGTTAGAGTAATTATTTCCATCAAATGGTTTAATTGCCTTTTGTGCGACCGCCATTTTGACAAATTTCCTTTCACCACAATCACCACGTACCGTCACGCCAGCCGTTTCGTGCCCCACTGCCACTAATTCCAATTTCTAATTTCCTTTGCATATTTTTCTCAGCTTTTCTTACGAGATTCCAGCACTGGGCCCATAACCTGTAGATTTTTCAGTATACTGATCCAAATAAGCAATTTAGAAATACTTTTAGTAGGTTTTTATTTCACAATAACATCGGCTATTTTCTTTTTACAATAATAGGCATCAACAACAACTGTGATTTTTCAAACAATAATAAACATGTGTCGGCCAAGACAATTGACACTTGACACACACACTGTTACCAAAAGTGGAACTGAGTGCGGGTGTTCTCAAAGGTGATTTCAAACAGAATTGCTCTAGAGTAGCAACAGTCAACAAATTAAAATAAGTAAAATTCAATTAAAATGAAAATTTCGCAATTCACCAGCATCAACAGAACATTCAGGTAACCTAAAACTACTGATAGAATCTTTCTTTAGGGCATGGTCAAAGAAAAAAATGAAAAAGATCTGTTTACGAAAATGTGGTCAAAGCCCAGTGGTCAGTCCCTATAGAAATCTTAAAAACTATTATAATATTTTTTTCACATATCGAGGGATCGAACGATTGTGCAAAGATTTTTATTGATTGATCTTGCGTGAAATATGGGACAAAAGCGCCCGAAAGCCGAATTTTCCTTTGTCATCGACTCTACTGTATTGATGTTTATATTCAAGTGAGCTTGAATAATGCGTTTTCTTCGTATATAAATGTCAACAGTTTTGTAAGATGTAAAGATATAGCTTGTATAATGTTCAAAGATCGTGCGAAGATTAGAAGCCTATACAGGAATTCCTTTGCTTAGTATTAATTATCTTTCTGTAGTGAGTGTTCTTTCTTTTCTTATTCCAACTTGATCCCGATGATGCCGAAAATCCGTATGCATAATTTATAAAGTCGAAACAAGAAAAAGACTTGGGCCCTAATGAATTCTTTTCAATTAAAAAGCGTCTAAGTAGAAAAAAAAGCCTATCAAAAGAGATACATAAATCATTTCGTGTGTGTGTGTGTGAAGAATCTTTGATAGACCGGTAGGTAGCAGACTCATGGTCATTGATGCCTTCAGTGTCTGTCAGTCTTGAACGTGAAGATCATCACTTACATTAGTGCCTTTTGTTTTGTTTATGGCGTATACTCTCGATTTCATTTATTTCTTTTTTGCGTTTTTCAACCCGAGGGGAATTTTTAATTGATTTAGGATTCGTTTCCGGTCGATCTTTATTATTATTTATAAGTGTAACAAGTAGTCGGTATACCTTTGAACATCATTAAACCGTTCTAGTTTCGAAAAAAGGCCCTAAATTTCTAGTACTAATGACTGGTAAATTGTTTTTTAAAATTCCACATAATGGAAAAACTCCTACTTGCATGCAGTCCTAATGTGCTTTTCATTCAATTAAGCTAAAAGGTTTGTTTAATGTTAACCCTTAAATAATAGACGAGCTGCTTCAATATTGGTGCAAATAAGCCTGAATCCTTTTAGCCCTGTTGCATCAAACAAGGCAAAATAATATATGGAGAAGGCGTTGCCCACTCTTCTTGATGTATTAGCCTGATATCTATCAACTGAGATGGAGCTTTTTGATGGATTACGAAGATCCGAAAACAATCAGGGAATTTAGTACTGGCGCTTGTGTATATCTACTATCTCATCATACTCGATACTGTTTTTAGTCTGAATTTCCATCAAGTCTATACATTTTCATTCCTGAAGTCATCATGCCGCCAGGTGGAGCATCTGGATGTAGGTATACTTCCCAGACAGCACACAAAGTCTTAAAGATATCTTTTTCAGGTGTGCATTACGTCTGAACATATTGGAAAGAGTTTCGAAGACGTCTCTAAGACATCTCGGTGAATACGTCTTTAGAACGGCTTCGCCATTAAGACGTCTTCAGGCAGACGTCTGACGTTGAGTTTCTTTATTCTAAACTTTGGCTTTTTGGGAATTGGGTCAGTTAAGTTAGCCCCCCCCCCATAGAAAATTTCTGGATGAAAATTATCCCATAATTTTGCTCGCATTTTGCTCCATTACAGTGGAGAGACTATGTGGCCTACTAGGTGGGGGGGGGGGGGGGGGCTGAATCAACGCTAGCCCCCCCAATGAAAATTCAGAAATTGATCATGCTCATTTTGTTCTTCGAGTTTTGCTCCATTTTGCTCCACTATCGGCGAGTTTTGCTCCATTACCAAGAATGACCTACAGAGCTTCCAAGAATCTCTCCTAGCCCTCCCACACCAGTGAAAATTCTATTTGATCATCGGTTCTCCGAGTTTCGCTCCGTTTTGCTCCATCGGCGAGTTCTGCTCCATTACCAGAGCTGCTTTCGGGTTCCACGCTTTGAGCACTCAGGCGCTCTGAAGCTGCTCTCATTTTCCTCGCCTCTTTTTCCTGAAACACCTGTAACTGATTTTCAAGCATTTGAGTGCAAAGCACATTGAGTATAATGGCCGTATTATTTGTTGCCCTTGTCTAGTCAACAGGCTATTAAGTATATCTTAATCGTTTTGATAGGTTTGATAGGTTCATAAAATCTCTCGCTATGAGTCCTGTCCCATTGGCTTCCTCTCTCCTTTCAGACGTCGTCCGTCATGATTCGTGCTGTGGGCTTCAACAAAGGCGGAACACTCGTTCTCATGAAAACGCTGCTCCCCTGTTTCAAGAATAAGGACCCTAGAGGTCATTCCAGGTAATGGAGCAAAACTCGCCGATCATGGAGCAAAGCTCAGAGAACAAAATGAGCACGATCAAATTACAGAATTTTCATTGGGAGGGCTGGGAGAGATTCTTGGGAGCTCTGTAGGTCTCTCTTGGTAATGGAGCAAAACTCGCCGATAGTGGAGCAAAATGGAGCAAAACTCGGAGAACAAAATGAGCATGATCAAGTTTCAGAATTTTCACTGGGGAGGCTAGCGTTAATTCAGCTTCCCCTCACCTAATAGGCCACATAGTCTCTCCACTGCAATGGAGCAAAAATCGAAATTAGTGGAGCAAAATGGAGCAAAATGAGAGCAAAATTATGGGATAATTTCCATCCAGAAATTTTCTTTGGGGGGGGGGGGGGGGGAGAGAACATTGAAGAGAAAGTTGGAAAGTAATTCAATGAAGAGAAATATAGAAAGACCAAGCAAATGAACATATCTTGGGCTTGATGGAGTTTTCCTTCAAGACAATCGAGGAGAAAATCAGACAACTAAGAAGGAACTCAAGGAAGCTGAAGGCGAAAGTCAGAAATTCAAAAAGAGAATTAGAAACTGAAGAAGAAATTGGTGAATCTAAAAATTGACGCTGAGAACATTGAGGAGAAAGTAGAAAATTCCGAAAAGGAGTACCTAATTGGATGAGGAGAAATATAGCAAGACCAAGTAGATAAACATATCTTGGCTCTGATAGAGTTTTCCATCAAGACATTCGAGGAAAATGTCAGAAAATTAGAAAGAACCTAGGTCAGAAAGTTAGGAATTCAAGAAGGAAATCAGACATTGGAGGAGAAATTGGTGAATCTAAAAACTAATGCCGAGAACATTGTATTATAGTGATTTTCACGAGACCAACGAGACATGACTTTCTAAAGTCTTATTGTCTCGTCTCGCCAATGAAATAAGAAGTCTTGTCTAGCAGCCTCGAGTCTCGTCTCGCGTCAAGTACGAGAGTCTCGCAAATTTATCGAAATCTCGTCATGCATATTCTTGTTCCAGTTTAGAGTCTAGTACAGGATACTTACCTACTTGCTATAATAATGTTATTTCCTGTCCCCTCGTGCACCTATACCTACCTATATTCCAGTGTCTCGTGCTCCGAAATTATGATGGGGGCTAGGAAAATTGAGGTTTTCATTTGTTTTCATGGTGCTTATTCTTGAAACAAGGGAGCAGCCTTCCCAGAAGAACGAGTGTTCCGTCTTTGTTACTTACTTATATTATCAGTTGCATATCATTGAGAAAGATAGATCACTCGTTTTCCTGGGAACGCTACTCCTCTATTTCAAGAATAAGGACCCAAGAAATATCAACTCTAAACGAATCCACAGAAAGTACTTCAAACAAAAAACAACCTAATATAAATGGCCAACATGTTAATCCGAAAAAAAAAAAATCTAAAGAAGGCATAGATAATCTACTTTTCAATAATGCCATCTAACATTTCTATACCAACTATTGAAAATCCATATGAAATACCACACAATATTTAATGGTGGAGACAATGCAGATACCCAAGACATTATAAATAAGGAATATGAAGTGAAAAAAGAAGAAGAAAAACAAAAATGTCAAACAAGAAGATAAAGGTTTAACTAATCCAGCATTGGATTTGAAGATGGGTCGTGATTCCCAAAAGCATTTTAAGGGAATGGGTAGGCAATGTAACTTGAACAGCAACGCTGATTTACACACCATTGGTGTAAAGTTGTAACCTTTTTCTCAAGAAAAACAGACTGCAGTCCTTGTCTGTGTCATTCATACTGCGTGAGTCAGATAAGAATGGATATGTTTCCGTTGTGTACGTCGTAGGTATCTTCGTCCTTGTCTGTGTCATGCATACTGCTTAAGTCCGACAAGGATGGGAATACAAAATCAATTAGGCAATCCATTTAACGACCTGTCAAAAATGGCGCCTAGTTGGCACACATAAACAAAAAACTTATGTTTTCTTTCGGCGGGATTATCAATAGACATAGATTGAAATTGAAAACTGTTAAAAATGTAATATTGGAGCTAGTTTCTCACCTTAACCCTTGCTGACATAAGAAAATCTGACACTTTTCTGATATCCTTGACATGTAAAAACCCATATTCTAAACTCATAAAAATTTCAAAATGCCAGCTGGTTGGCAAAGTCAAGTGGTTTGGATTCCCCGCTGTGATTTAAAGTACTATCTGACTTTACTCATATAACCTCACTTTCGACGGGGGGACAAAAAAAGCGTTTAAGGACTATTTACTCACATCAATTAGGCACTATTAGCTATTACGTGATAAATCACATAACGTCATTTCCGATAGGGGGACAAACATGTTATTGGGAGGAACAAACGATATTTACATTTATTTGCATACTGTGAAAATAGTCCTTAAACACTTTTTCCTCCCCCCTGTCGGAAGTGAGGTTATGTGTGTATCAGGCAATCCAATCCATGTGTCAAAAAAAAATCAAGAAGGCGTGGCGGCCAGACCAGTTTGTTTTGTATATGTGTTTTTTATGCGTATTTAAGTAATTTTATTTTGAACCATATATGTAATTTTCACATTCCTTACTGGGTTAAAGGTTCGAAAATGTCACTTTACTTTCGTTTACTTTAAAGCAGGCCGAAAGTGACTGTCCTCCTGTCACTTTCGGCCCTGATAAATTGTCCCTTAGAGCAGGTAAAGGTAAAGAGGAGTAGTAACCTGGATTCGGAAAATGAAGCCGTTTTTTTCCAGGTATTTTGGCACCAAAAAAATGGCGGTATAGGCAATTCAATGCTTTACCTATATCTTGGTGTCAAACACCTGCCAAAAACTTGGCTTCACTTTAGTTTCATAAGCAGAATGGCGCGTTCCTACTCCAAATGTCCGTAGGACAGCACTTTCCTGCTCGAATTGTCCTCTCACATCTGAACACAAATTCAGGTGCAATGTTTGTATTTAGAAGTAGATGTCACATGTTTGTTGAAATTTCCTAAGATGTCCATGTCGGTGTCAGACTGTCAGTCAAAATTCCATTTTTGTCATATTTTTACCTAATTTCATTCAATAGATGGTGTAAAATAAAATAGCATACATAATTCGGTGGAAAGTTTTCATATTATTGTCTTGAGAATTGGTTGACCTCGGCGCTTCGCACCTCGGTCAACCATATTATCTCTGGACAATAATGAAACACTTTCCCCCTCCGCATGTAATATACTATTATTTTGAACCATATGTAATTTTCAGATTTCTTATTGGTTTGAAGGTTCGAAATTGTCATTTCACTCTTGTTTACTTTAAAGCAGGCCGAAAGTGACAGTTCTACTGTCACTTTCGGCCTCTTAAATTGTATACACCCAAACACAAATTCAGGTGTAATGTTTTTATTGAGAAGTAGATGTCACATGTGTTTTTATTGTTACAATTCCATAGGATGTCAATTATTCTATGATATCAATGTCGGTGTCAAAATGTCAGTCGAAATTCCATTTTTGTCATACTTTTACTCTATTTTTTAAAAATAATTATGGCCGTATGCACCAACCATTTTAAGGAAGCCTTAGCGATAAGTATTCCTTAAAATGTCATTTTTACAATGAGAAATGTCACTTTAAGGAATACTTAACGCTAAGGCTTCCTTAAAATGGTGGGTGCAAACGGCCATTAATAATGGTTCAAAATAAAATAGTACCTATACATATTTCGGTGGAAAGTTTTCACATATATATTGTCTCGAGAATTGGTTGACCTCGGCGCTTCACACCTCGGTCAACCATAATACTTCTCGACAATAATGAAACACTTTCCACCTGCGTATGTAATATACTATTACTTACGAGTTTCATTATTGATAAACTATTTGTAGACTAGAGGTGTTTTCTCGCGTCTTGAATATTTTGAAACGTTTTTCAAAACCGGTTTTAAACAGTGTCGCATGACGTCATAAGTTCTCGGCGCGAAAAAATGGTTTTAAGACGTGGATTGTATGGTATTTTAAAACGGTTTGAACCAATTTTGATGTGACGTCATTAGGAGCTAGATACCTTATGATTTGGATTTTTAAAAACTTTGAAGACCCATAACTTTCTCTCCATTAAGACATAAAATCTAAAGTACTAAAACTAAGTATGCAGAAAGCAAGAGCCAGCGGAATTATAACATGTGGTGCAAATACCCTACGTCAAGACAAGAAATGACTCGCTGCCTACGTCATCACTGGTACTTAAAGTTTGATTACACAGGCCTTATGAAGATAGGTTATCCTGGGGCCGGATTCCAAACCTACGATTAAATATAGATGGGCGATACTTAGAACTGTCAGAAATACTTTTAAAAAGTATCTAGTTACAAGATAAGTTACTTTTGGAAAAAGTATCTGAAGTTACTTTGGATGTTTAGTTACTCATTTAAAAAAGGATCTTTAATACGTAAGTATCTCAAGTTACTTTTTAAGATACCTACTTAATAAGATACTTATTAAGATGCTTTATTAATATTTCCAAAAAGCAAGCGAAAAAACCGATTAGCCTTTTGCTATTTAGTTTATTTAGTCTATAGGTTTCAGATTCAATTTTGAAAACAATAATTTTTATAGTTTAAAAATCCCAGATACTTTTTCCAAAAGTAACTTATCTTGTAACTAGATACTTTTTAAAAGTATCTCTGACAGCTCTGAGTAGGTATCGCCCATCTATATTTAATCATAGGTTTGGAATCCGGCCTCAGGATAACCTATCCTCATAAGGCCTGTGTAATCAAATTTCAAGCCCCACGCCAAAGTACCAGTGATGACGTAGGCAGCGAGTCATTTCTTGTCTTGACGTAGGGTATTTGCAACACATGCTATAATTCCGCTGGCTCTTGCTTTCTGCATACTTAGTTTTAGTTCTTTAGATTTTATGTATTAATGGAGAAAAAGTTATGGGTCTGCAAAGTTTTTAAAAATCAAAATCATAAGGTATCTAGCTCCTAATGGTCCTTTGGGATCCCGGATCCCCCAAACTCCATACATTAAATTGTTCTGAGATTTGAAGCCAGATTCAGGATAAAAAATTAAAAAATTGATAAATCACCCCAAAATACTTAACACGATTTCATTTCTGGAACTATAGGTCCAAATGAGGTGAAATTGTCAGGGATTGTAATCCTTTACTGGGATAAGTATCGCTGGAGATTTTAGATTTCCATCTTCAATAGAAAAAATGTTATGACCTTTCAAAGTTATCCAAAATCTAAATCATAAAGTAGTTACCTCAGTACTAAAACGATATAATTTCAAATATTTTTTGGTTGAAATTTTGTGTCTAATGGTGGTAAGAAATTTGGGAGGTCTATAAAACTAGCAGTCCCAAGGTGGAAAACAACTTCGGGAACTATATAATAATTAGGTGCTTTTCAGGTGCTTATTAGGGCCTCTAATTAAAAATTAGGTGGTCCTTTAGTTTTTGAAAAAATCAAAAAAAACTAAGGGACTGCCGAGGGGTCAACACCTGATTGGAAATTTGTACACCTACTGTAAACTAGCCGTTCTAGTTGAGTATTGTCTAGTATTGTCAGGTATTGTCACTTTATTCTAGGTATTGTATGGTATTGTAGGGATTGTCAAGTATTGTTAACATATTGTAAGTATTTAACTAGTACTGTCGGGTACTGTAGATGAAACAGCAATACTTAACCTGTATTGTAAAGCAATTTTTAGTACTGTTACTAATGTAGAAGTACTGTCGGTACTGTTTATGTATTTTCAGAACCAATGTTAGTACTGTGAATGTAATAATCTTTGTTATTGCTAAGTGCAAATTGTGTGCAAAAATCACTGCTGATGGTTTTTCATTGACAGCTCTTGTTTATTAAGTACATATTTTTTAAGCTTTATGCACTATGCATTGGTAAGATGCTAATTGTTTGATCGAATGTGATGAAACTAGGGAGTTTTACATGGCGGACCCCGTATATAAAACGTTTCCGCTTGTTAACTAAACCTGCTGATAACTTATTCTATAGGGTGTCTTAAATATCATGGGCCACCATTGGTAGGTATATCGGAAACGGTAAGAGATACGAGGGCCGTTGAATTAGAAAAAAGTTGCCATTTCCGAAGGTTATCAAATAGTTATTTGTTTTACTAGGCAGAAAAGTACAAGATTTAATGCCGCGGCTGGTGTTTCATAGCCGAGGCATTAAATCTGCTTTTCTGCCATGTAAAACATATAATTTTTTCTCCGAATGTTCAAATTCACACATGGACATCTTTTTTTATATTTATTTCATTCATTATTATTATCCAAATAATTAAATTATTTTGACAATTGTCAATGTCACCATCAATTTCAAATACCAAATTGAGTGAAATTATTACCTGGAACGTTGTGACACTGTCACTTTTAATACCTAGGCAGTAAAAGTCCACTTTTACTGCCTAGGCAGTAAAAATACAAATTTTGATCCTGTCAAGTGTCATTAAAAGGCCGCTTTTACTGTCATTCGGAGAAAAAATATATTTTTGCTGCTGCCAAATTTCTATTAGTTTCCAAGATACAGGGTAATTTGGTAAAAAACACCTAGAACTGTTTTTTTTTTACAAATCCATCCTGTATCTCGGAAACTGATAGAAATTTGGCAACAACGAAAATATATTTTTAATCACCTTCGAAAATGGGTATTTTTTTTTAATTCAACCGCCCTCGTATCTCTCACCGTTTAGAGATGGCCCATGGTATTTTTGGCACCCTGTATATCGTTTATTAGTTCCTAAACCTGTTTTACCGAGGTGCTGCTCACTCACCACAATTTGTACATCGATTTCGGAAATCGCGGGGACTTCGACAATTTTTAAAGGATTTCGAAAGATTTCGGATATTCGACTTTCAACGCCGTACCACTAAGGATTTCGAGGATTTCGTTAAAATTGGGATTTCAGTTAGGATTTCGGGACTTCTGAAGGATTTTGGTTGGGATTTCGGGATTTTGTAAGGATTTCGGATAGAATTTCGCTCTTCGCGATTTCGAATGGATTTCGGATTTTCCAAAGGATTTCGAAGTGATTTCACGGGATTTCAGATGAAAATGTATGTATGTACAGCGATTTCGGGAGTGAGCCGTCTCTCGCGTTTTACATATATGTGTATTTTTACGTGTACAGGGTGTCCCAAATTCGAGGGTGACCATTAAGATATCGGAAACTATAAGAGATACGAGGTCGGTTGAATTATAGCAAAGTTGCGCAATTTTATGACCAATAAAATGCCGTTTTGAAATTTGAAAAATTCCGAATACTTCCGAAGATTTTCGGAAAAACCGAAATTTTGCAAAATCATTTTAATTTTTTCCTGAGTCTATTTGAAAAGCAATTTCAAAATAAATGTCACTCAATCATTGTCACTTTTTTCCCTTAACAAGATGTTGCTACCAAATTTCAGATTCGACTTTTCGTCTTTGAGCTGCCATCATCAACTTCATTTTTCTAAATATGGACCTGGATTTTTTATTTCAGATTTTAAGTTTCTAATGTCCCAAAACCTATGACGTATTGCATTTTTTCGAAAAACTATGTTTATTACTTTTTAGCAATTTCCTACCAACATTATTTTCTCTGTCTCTCTCTAACACATTAAGTTCTTATGAAAAGTGCCAATAATATAAAATTTTCGAATAAGTGCAATACCCCATTGGTTTTGGGACATCAGAAGCTCTTAAAATCTAAAATAGAAAATAAGGGTACGTATTTAAAGAACTGAAGTTAATGATGGTGGCTCAAAGACGAAACGTCGAATCTGAAATTTGGTAGCAACATCTTGTGAAGGGCAAAAAGTGACAACGATGGAGTGACATTTATTTTAAAATTGCTCTTCAAATAGACTCAGGAAAAAATAAAAATGATTTTGCAAAATTTCGGTTTTTTTCCGAATATCTTCGGAAGTATTCGGAACTTTTCAAATTTCAAAACAGCATTTTATTGGTCTTAAAATTGCGCAACTTTGCCATAATTTAACCGACCTCGTATCTCTTATAGTTTGCGATATCTCAATGGTCACCCTCAAATTTGGGACACCCTGTATAAAAATAAGTATTTATTCATGAATTTCTTCAGGAGATTAGATAGGTATTTTTTGGTGAAAATATACAGAAAATTTCAGTTCTACTAACTTTCCTTGCCAAAATCAAAAATTAAAACCAAGCGGCAGTAATGACATTATTAACCTAAATTTAAATTGTTAACAAACACCAGCTGGGAATCCAGGGCTGGGACTCTGTATTGAATAGTGATATTTTCTGTGTCTTGGCATCCCCTCTCTATTGATTTCGAAAAGATAAAAGAAGATAGCAAGTGCCATAGCGATAGGGATAACGATCTCTATCCATTACAGAGTCCCACAGCCCTGCCTTCCTATTGGTTGGAACGCCCTACCAGGACCAGAGCGCATCCGCGGAGGACATTTGGTAGGTTGTAATGAAAATGAACAGTTATGTCAATACTGTCGCTTGGATTTGGTTCAACTATAGTTATATAGTGAAATTATTATGGATGCACGTCATCAATGACGTCGAAATTATTGCCAATTGCAGTCTGTAAGAAATTAAAATTCGTTTTCAACTCGGAGCACATTCTCTCTCTTTTGTTTAACCTTAGTTAAAAAGAGATAGAATGCTGTCGGATCATATGACAGAATCTGCCTTCCGCAAATCTTCGGTTATTGATTTCAACAATTTGAGGTTTATTGTCAGTTTTTAACGAGTTGGACATTGATAGTTGGGATATAATTTATACTTGTTATAAAATTGTATTAATGGAATTTCGGTTTTTTGGTATTAGGATTCTTGTCAATTTATTAATAAAAATGTAACCTGGGAAAATGACAAACTTTACTAGACTTGGTATTTCAGAGTAAAACGAAGTTGATTCAGCAACATTGTGACATGCCAACGTCATAAATTTTGATGACGTGCATCCATTATATTATTATAAAACCACAGCGCCCAAAATTCCAAATTCCATCCAAGCACTTTTCGAAAACAAACCTCGAAACAAACTATAGATAAATTTATTTTCCCTTCGATTTTCCCCAAATTCCAGTAAAAATATATTTTTTTAGAAAAGTGAGAATGAAATACACGATCAAATCACAGATTAAATGCTTCAAAATTAGAGCAAGTTTTGTTTCGTGGATTGATACACGTATTTATTTAAGGTCAAAGGCTAATATTTTTGTTCGACACTTATGTATTTCTTTCTGCAGTAACTACACGAAAAAATACACGAATATGTAAAACGGGCTTTATTGTATATTATAAATACTACAGTCGTGAGCATTAAAAGTGGTACACTCGACTGACAGAGGTCTTGTCATTTTTCGCTATTTTGGGAAAATCAGTCTTTTCTGTACAACGGATTTTTTGTCAAATATGACAATCCCTGTCATTGCCGACGGTGTAGCTGGTGAGGCCGTTTTACAATCAGAAAAATCGGTGTCCCTTTTTTATGCTCACGACTGTACATTTTCACAAAACTTTTTTTCACTATGCAATATGACACTTCACTTATTTTATTGCGAATGAATGCACCTCGTGCATCTCTCTGCCACTTGGCCTGTCATGTGGTGCAACGCTTTTAAAAGCTCGTAACCCGATTCACACGTATTCTTTTAGTATTGTCAAGGGATTATCAGTATTGTCAGCGGGTATTGTGAGTACTGTAGAGATACTGTTAAGTATTTTTGACGGATTTTTGGTATTGTTTTAGTATTGTCAATACTGTAGAGCTACTTTGGAAGTATTGTGAGTCATTTTAGGTATTGTGACAATTGTTATGAAAATACATGGTATTTTTACAGACCTATGACGGTATTGTTTAAGTATTGTAGGTACTGTGAACTAATTTGTACACCTACTGTCAGGAGGTGTCGACCCCTCGGGGACTGCTAGGTTTATAAAAGCTAGCAGTCCCCAACAGTAAAACATTTTTTTTCACATTTTTTTCTTTGTATCACCTAGCAATCCCTTAGTTTTTTTTGATTTTCTCAAAAACTAGAGAAGCACCTAATTTTTGATTAGAGGCCCCAATTAGCACCTAAAAAGCACCTAATTATTATATAGATCCCGAAGTTTTTTTGCCATTCTGACACACCAACAAGTAAACGTAAAGCCAGCAGTCCCCTAATAATTTTAAAAAAAATCTGTAACTCAGTTAATAATTATTCAATTCTATTTTTTCTTGGACTATTTAGGAGCACCCAAAAAGCACCTAGTTCTGATACAAAGAAAAAATTTGAAAAAATATTTTTTACTATAAGGGATTGCTAGCTTTTATAAAACTAGCAGTCTCTTAGTTTTTTTTGATTTTCTCAGAAACTAAAGGAGCACCTAATTTTTAATTAGAGGCCCTAATTAGCACCTAAAAAGCACCTAATTATTATATAGTTCCCGAAGTTTTTTTCCACCTTGGCTGCTAGATTTATAGACCTCAATTTGGAGTGATTTATCATTTTTTTGTTCTCATCCAAATTTATTTTTATAAAAGAATCAGGAAACAGACAAAAGCCTGGAATAGAAAAAAATGATCAAATTTCCTCGAAACTCGTGTCTCTATTTCTTTTTTCTTTACTTTCAATCATTAACTTTTCCAGGCTTTTGAATTTCTGTTTCCATCCAAATTTCGTTTTATAAAATAATCAAGGAACAGTCAAAAGTCTGAAATAAGGTTTCTTTTCATAAAAGAATCAAGAAACAGTCAAAAGTAAAAAATAAATTTATGGAAAATTATTGAATATTAACTTTATAGCCAAAAGCCTTAATCTATGAGAACTCACTAGACATAAGGTACAATAAATCTAATCAAGTCGCAGTGGGGAGAGGTCCATATAACCTAACCTTTGATGAGAACTTTCCATTTAACAACCCAAAAGCCCAACAAAAATTCAGGCTATGACGAATTTGTAATAAACTTTAATTTCACGAACAAAATTAGTTCGTATGAACATAAAAATTTACTTGGTAACGACAATTTACTCAAAAAAAAAAAAACTCACCTACAATCAATAAAGGAGTAAATTAAATACAAAAAAATCGAGATCGAGTATCAATCATAATTTGCAGGAGTTGGTTTGGACGTGTGTATGAACGATGGTGATTCATCATATTATTTTGAACATCGGCAAAATTTTGACAATAATGTATTTGATTTTAATTAACAGAAAATAAACCCTTTTTACTATTACAGGTACAGAGAAAGAGGAAATGTTTTATTTAGCCTCCTAAGGCAATTTTCGGTTGATCATGTTAAGAACTTAGTAAGAAGTAAGCAACTGCCTTGTTAAAGATATATTAAAAAATAATTAGCGGTAAATCTAATGTGCAAATAATGCATCAAAATATTACTTAATATGCTTCGAGTGCACCGTAAAATTGCTCGACGTTATCAGTGGATGTTATCCAACAGAAAGAGATTACCGATCAAAGAACTCGTTCGACATTTTGCCGCTTTACCAATCAACAGATCGTATCACTTTATTCGCGTGTATATTTGTATTAAGAAGTTCCTTCTTGGAAATTGATTCGATATATTTATTCAATCCTACTAGACATACCACAAAAAAAAAAAATCTCTTATTAATTATCCATTAGAGAAAAAACCCTAATGATTTTGTAGTCATCAATTTGTTTGAAAAAAAAAAAAATTGTATTCTATTAGCCCTCAGTCGAAAAACTATTATCGGCCCTTTTTGTTGGATTAAATTTAATAAGAGCAACCCCGAAAGGGTTCGTTTTCTACCACAATCTAATTGCCTTTAAATGGACCAGTGCCGATAAGAATTTTTTTTCTGCTTCTGCTTATATAGTCATAGACAGTCTGGTTTAATAAAATGAAGTAATAAATAATTGTAAGGTAATTACAGCCGAAGCCGAGCAATAAAATATATCATCCTGAGATGGCTCGAGCCAATACGAACCAATCGATAATGATATACTTGCGAGCTACCTGATTAAAAATTGCTCCGAGATTAGATCAAACAAAAATTGCTTTAATTGCAGAAAGAGGGGCTTATAGAAGTGTATTATTTAAATATTAAATTAGGCAAAAGGTGCACAAACTACAACAAAACTCCCATTTTTCGCAGAAGCTATAAAGCACGTCCAAAAAGGTCTTTAAAGGCGTGACATTGGCGAACAATAAGTTAAAATTTACAAACTGGACACACTATGGCCAAAATTTGTTACCACTTTTAAACCTTTTTGGCTTGTGCCGCTTATCTCCAGGTTGCTTCCTGTATATTATACAAACAAAGTGATTTTGATGTACAAAAGTTTCACTGTTTCACATTTAACAGAGCTGTAAAGGTGACAAGGTAGGATGTTGTATATTGCAATCGGAACTAGATTACAATAAAAGTGGATAACGTTATCTGTTTTGCACGGCGGGATACCGACATTTTGTAACATAGTGTTACATTTGTGTAAAACTGGTGTAACAAGATCCTCAAAGGCACTTAAAAAGAGACCTGGTCACCTGCAATTTTTACATAAACTCTAATTACACGCGGCGTTGTAATTAGACTAAAAAAATGCCCACCCACCCACCGTGACAGCGTGAACACGAAAAAATTGTGTTTGTTGGTTTTTATGAGTTGGGTACGTGCTTGTTGGATTGATCGCGAATCCGTCTCAACTGGCGGTACTCGAAGCACTATATGTACCTTTTTAATTAAACTTAAGGGTAATGTTATTATTGAAAACGCATAAGCACATAAGAATTTCACTCAAACAAATTCGTGACTAATTTCACGAATATTATATGTAGGTATGTAATTTTTTTTTTTTAGGTACCAAGTATGTGGTAATTGAAAACGAAACCCTACACCTCTTTGAAATGTTATATATAGGAATGCCATCTTAAGACAAAAGACTATTTACCTTTTGTAATTTTTTTGTTCCATAAAACCAAACATAAACTCGTCTATGTGATGTGGTAGGTACCTACGTGCCGATTTGCATATTTACCATAGTATAAACACGTCAAGCTTGTGATCAAAAAAAAAATAAAAAATTGATTGAAAGTTGTCGTGTGGCACGTGCATCATGAGGGAAAAATAAAAACAGATGTTGCACAAAGAGTTCTTAGAATAATGAACAAATAATTATTTGCTTCAGAACGGTGGTACGGCGTTAATCACGTACCCGGGTCTGGCACCATGATACCATATTTATGGTATTCCATGGTAAAAAGCTCGAATAAATCGAACCCGGCTATATTGTTACTGAATGTAAACGGTTTTATAACAAGGTACTTTTTATGTTTTACATGGACTCGTACAATCGACATAATTTATGAGGATGGGTAGCAATAATTATAAAAGTTCTAACATAATTTGTATTGATATACAACTTACGCAATTAAAAAAGTTTTCCCTCTCGCAAGCAATTGAAACCATTCCGTAAATATTTAGCAGTTCAAAACTAATTATTTGAATTGCACGAAATTAAAAGTAATTGATAATTAAAATTTTTCAAGAGACACAGTAATTTTTGAATTACTTTAATTTACTTTAAAAATTTAGGTCAATATATAAAGATGTGCTTAAGTTAGTTTTTGAGCAAAGTAATAAATTGATTATATATCAATTAATGCCTTCGTAGTAATTAAATATGCCGCGCTCGCGCAGAGAGAGAGAGATACATAAATGATTGATAATCCATTAAACGTATAAAGCATATTAATTATATAGGATGGAATATATTAATTTAATCCGCCGGCCCGTCAACGTATTTTTTCGTACGTTTATACTAATAGTAGAAGAGCATATTGACAATTTATTATTTCAATTTTTAACACAAGATTTGCTTAAAGACATCAATTTTCGTTAAAAGGAATACTTTTTACTGACATCTTCAATGAAAGTTTACAGAAACTCTTACAAAAAGAACTGATGAGCGAGGTTCCCAGATTAAAGAACAATGAGTCAGTTGGTACTGATTGCATTCTTGCTGAATTCTTTACACAAGAAATACTTACACTACAGAGAAACTATTTGAGGAAGATATTGGCAAAGGTTGGGTGTCCGCAAAAGTACTCCACCTGTTGTATGATAATAACTATATTTATTTCACGCCTTGGTATCCGGATACTAAGTGGATCAAGCATTAGTAATCCATATTTGTTTATTTCACAACCAATAAATGGATTAAGATCCTTTCTTAAGTCTTGTTAAAAGCGTAAGCGCAAATTGCTTTGTGTCTAACTCAGTGGCAGATACAGTCGGAGGGCAGATAATAAAATAATAAAATTAAAAAAAACAAAAGAAAACAAAACCATATTTTGAGTTTTAAGGCCGCGTTAATGGCCACCATGTTTAAATTTAGTTTTTGAAAATGACGACTGCGTCACTCTACACATACGGTTCAATATTTTATTATTTGTCCAAAACAAAATCTGTTTGTCGGTGAAACACTTAGTGACAGAGAAAGACAAATATACAATTATGATGCTCCCAATGTAGCTTGTGGCGTCATTGTTCTGCGAGTCCGTTGTGTTCAACCCTGGATGGCTCAACTATTGTGTACAACCCTGGCGGCCTGACGTGACGTGACAGAAGACAGCTGTCCCAGGTTGTTGTTTACTTCTAGTCAGCTTGTTGCCGCGCAATTATGATATCGTGTTGTTGTTGTTAACAAAATAAAGTATTTCGATTTATTTGTATGTTCAGTGCCCAGAATTAAACCGAGTTATTAGTAAAACAGTGTTTTCATTCGCTGGTGATATATCAAGCAAACACATAGCAGTAGTAGCTATAACTGGTGACCCCGACGTGATATATCTCCGCGTACCACTCGGCCTCTAACCTAAAAGACGTGTCTGACTACTAAAAAAAAAAGATGCAAAGCAATTTTGACTCCTCAGTAGATCCTGATCAGCAATTGGCTGCAAACAGCTCTTTTACCACACAGTTGCTTCGTGAAATGCGAGCCCTTGCCGGCAATCGTGCTACAGAAGACGTGCTCCGCATACGATGGCTGGCCCTTCTGCCTGTCAGCATTCAGCACTTGCTGAAAATTTTCAAGGCCAATTCACTTAACGAACTAGCTGCTGCAGCTGATGAGCTCATGACAAACATCCCTGGTGGCAGTGTCATGGCCGTCAACCAGAGCTCTCGCCAGCATGGACATGGTTCTTCAGTAGCCTCCGAGCTGAACGAACTCAGACAAGCCATCACAGAACTAACCATTGCTCAGAAGGACCTCACTTCTGCCATCAGACAGAGTCTCACCTCTACCAGTCGACAACCACGTGAGCGTTCTGTCACTTCTGGAGAATGCCGATATCATCGAAAATTCGGTGCCCGGGCCCAAAAATGTGTCTCAGCTGCCACTAGCATCTCCGCGCCAGGAAAACTAAATATGCTGTCGCCTGTTCAGGTGGTAAGCGACAGCAATGTCAACAGCACCTGCCTCCCATCTAAAGAAAGTCGCCTGCACGTCATAGACAAGGTCACTGGCATGAAGTTCCTTATCGACAGTGGTTCCGTTGTATCCTTGATTCCAAGAAGCTTCTTTCAACGAAAACTTCTGCCTGCTGACCTCATGCTATATGCAGCCAATGCAACAGTTATCAAAACGTATGGTCAACACTTTCTTAACCTCAATTTTGGACTCCGCAGATCCTTCAAGTGGGCATTTATCATTGCAGACGTCAAATCAGCAATCATAGGTGCCGACCTGCTTTCACATCATGGCCTCCTTCCTGATTTAAAGCACAAGCGCCTTCTGGACTCTCTCACCTCACTGTCTTCTCCTGCTGAAATGCATGAAACCGAACTTCATACTGTTTCCACTGTCAATAATGCAGAATATGCACCTCCTACACTCAGTCAACCCTATAGCAAGTTGCTGGAAGAGTTTATTGACATCACCCGTCCAAGGTCAGCCCCATCAGTGGACGCCCCTACAGGAACTCATCACCACATAGTCACCACTGGACCGCCAGTCAATGACCGTCCACGTCGGCTAAACTCAGAGAAACTAAAGATTGCTAAAGAGGATTTCGACCTCCTGTTGCATCATGCTGTTATCCGTCCCTCCAGCAGTCCATGGGCCAGTCTTCTACACATGGTCCAGAAAAAGCAAGGTGGATGGCGTTCCACAGGTGATTTTAGGAGGCTCAATTCCCAGACTGTGCCAGATCGGTACCCCATACCACTACCAGAAGACATCTTTCAGCGGCTGCATGGGAAAAGTGTCTTCACTGTCATTGACCTGGTTCGAGCTTACCACCAAATTCCTGTAGCACCAGAGGACATACCCAAAACAGCGATATCTACTCCTTTTGGGCTTTTTGAGTTTCTGGGTATGCCTCCAGGCCTGCGCAATGCCACTCAGGCATTTCAACGTCATATGGACAACCTTCTCCGTGGTATTGACTTCGCAGCATGCTACATTGATGACTTGATAGTGTTCTCGGATTCCCATGAGGAACATCTGCAACATCTACGCAAAATCTTTAATGTACTGCGTGAGAACAAACTCACTATCAACCTCAGCAAGTGCCAAATCAACAAGTCAGAAGTTATGTACCTCGGCTACTCCATCAACAAGCTCGGATACAAACCACCTGATTCCAAGATCCAAGCCATCGCTTCTTACCCCAAGCCAGAGACCATCTCTGACCTTCGTAAGTTTTTGGGAATGCTCAATTATTACCGTCGCTGTATTCCAAAGGCCGCTGAACTTCAAGCCCCTCTCAATGCATTTATGAAGGGTGCCAAGAAAAAAGACAAACGGCCCATCCCTTGGACACCCAGCTCAGAGAAGGCCTACCAAGACTGTGTAGAAAGCATTGTCAAAGCGACTTGTACCAGCTTCATCTTACCCTCTGCAAGTCTCGCACTCGGCACTGATGCCTCGGACTTCGCCATTGGAGCTGCACTTGAACAGCTGATCGACGACTGCTGGAAGCCCATAGGTTTTTTTTCCCGCAAGTTGAGTCCCACCGAAACGCGATACAGCACCTACGATCGCGAGCTGCTAGCGATTTTCGCTGCAATAAAGTTCTTTCGTCACCAGCTGGAAGGACGCCAGTTCATCATCAAAACTGATCATCGCCCACTGGTATACGCCTTTGCTCAGCGCGCTGAAAAAGCATCCCCCAGACAGCTCCATCAACTGGACTTTATTTCAGAATTCAACACAGAAATCGTCTATGTCAAGGGAGAACACAACGCCGTTGCTGACGCCCTGTCTCGTATTAACGCTATCTCCATGCCAACGTCACTGTCTCCTAAAGCCATCGAAGCCGCACAGCTTGAAGACCAAGATACGCCACAAGAATCATCGCTCAATCTGCAACAGCTTATTATTGAAAACGCCAACGTCCTCTGCGATATCTCTTCAGATCGCATCAGACCCTACATTCCGACAAGTCTCCGACGCAAAGCTTTTGATGTTGTGCATGGTTTGGCACACCCCAGCGGCCGAGTCACTGCTCGAAGCCTCAAAGAAAAATTTGTTTGGCCTGGAATCAAGAAGGACGCCCTCCAGTGGTCCCGCCAATGCATTCAGTGTCAAAAATCCAAAATTCAACGACACAATCGTCTCGCACCACAGCACATCACCGTACCTGACAACAGATTCGAGCATATTCACCTAGACCTCATCATTTTACCACCAGTCAACAAATTTCGTTACTGCTTAACCATAATTGATCGATTTTCTAGATGGCCTGTTGCAGTACCCCTCCAGAACATGGAAGCTGACACCGTCTCGTCTGCTCTCTATGTCAATTGGATTTGCAACTACGGAACGCCACTATCCATCACAACTGACCAGGGCACGCAATTTGAATCTTCACTATTTTCGGCTCTTGCACGCCTTGTAGGAGCGCGGGTAATCCACACCACGCCCTATCACCCGCAGTCCAATGGCATCGTAGAGCGCTTCCATAGGACTTTGAAGGCAGCCCTTATGTGTCAAGCACCCACGCCCTGGACGGAAGTGCTTCCGACCGTTCTTCTGGGTCTGCGTACGTGCCTGAAAGAAGACCTGAATGCCTCACCAGCGGAGCTCCTTTATGGGACACCCCTGCGTATACCTGGTGAATTCTTCACCTCTGAGTCACCCCCAGCTGATCCCCAAGTCTTCCTCGAAAAATACCGGGACCACATCAGGAAAGTCCGCCCAACACCTACGGCTCACCATATCAAATCTCGCTGCTTCATCCTCAAGGACCTCGCAACTTGCAGTCATGTCTTCCGCCGAGTGGACTCTGTTCGTCGCCCGCTCGAACCGCCCTACACTGGCCCGCATGAAGTCGTCAAGAGAATAAATGACCGAGTGTACAGCATTCGAATCAATGGCGTTGAGAAGACTGTCTCTGTGGACGCCCTGAAGCCAGCCTACACCCTTAAACCCGATACCGTTTCATCCACCCTGGAGAATCACCCAGCGTCATCCTTCACCATGGACCGCCCTCTTCGCACTTACTCAAAAAAGAAGGTTTCGTTCCTCCCACAAGTGGCTTCGTCACTGGGAGGGGAGTAGATGTGGCGTCATTGTTCTGCGAGTCCGTTGTGTTCAACCCTGGATGGCTCAACTATTGTGTACAACCCTGGCGGCCTGACGTGACGTGACAGAAGACAGCTGTCCCAGGTTGTTGTTTACTTCTAGTCAGCTTGTTGCCGCGCAATTATGATATCGTGTTGTTGTTTTTAACAAAATAAAGTATTTCGATTTATTTGTATGTTCAGTGCCCAGAATTAAACCGAGTTATTAGTAAAACAGTGTTTTCATTCGCTGGTGATATATCAAGCAAACACATAGCAGTAGTAGCTATAAGCTTTTTTGCCGTGGCGCCATCTAGTTGAAATTGCTTGAATTTTTTTCACCATCAAAATTCGTTTTAAGGTCATCTCAAAAAATCCGCAATAATTTCCAAAATCCTTTGGCATAAACATTATTTGATATATTATCTACAATCTCTACAATTAGCTTTTTTTAGTTTTTCGTGATTATCAATAAAATATGCTTTTCACGGATTCAAGCTTGATAAACATGCAAATATGCAACCACCAACACATTTAATTGTTTTGGTAGTTGCGAACATGATTTTTGAATAAAAAAAAAGGCTGCATCGAAAAACCAAAATAAGGAATTGTAGATAATCGATCAAATAATGTTTATGCCAAATTTGAGCCAATTCTGATGTGCCGCTTTTTTAAAGACCTTAAAACAAGTTTCGAAAAATGAACCAATCACAGTTCAAACATGGCGGCCATTAACGCGGCCTTAAGAATGTTTAGAAAGCTGGAAACCTATAAGAAAATCACACTTTTGTCTTTGTCCCAAGAACTTTAACCTCAAACAGTATATCATTAATGGTTGAGTTAATGTATTGTTTTTTTTTTTGTTTTAATAAATAAATATTCATACAAAATCAATAAGATTATGTACAGGGTGTTTTTTTATATATTGACATCCCACCTACAGCCTTTACTTTTATAGGTAGATGAAAGGTGTAAATACAAAAGTTGAACAGTATTGGCTAAATTTTTAAAATCCATGATCAAAAATTAAAATTGAATGTCAGAAATGTTAAATATTGCATGCTTTCAGCTTTTTTCAAATGGGATGCGCTATATGTATTTGGTTCTATATTCTTGAACAACACAATTTCCCGATTCCAAAACTATATAGTTTGTCTATATTTGATTGAGCCGTCTTCAACATGTTTGGTACTAAAAATTTTAAAATTACTATTAGAAAAACCAAGTACACTTGGCCAATCATAAAACTGGTACATGCTTTTCCTATTGTGTAGGTAGGTAGTATTGTGTAAATCGACCTTTTTTATCACCTCAACAATAACAAAAAAAGTCAAGTCAGTGACATCTTTAAAATCAAACGCCGCCGCAAATACATTTGATATTTGACAAAAACTGTCTAACCTAAGTTTATCAGAAAAATTTTGTTGTTGTTAAGCCAGACTCACATTAGGCGAAAAATACCTATTGCCTGTACCAGTTTTATGTTTGGCTAAGGGCCGGTATTATAAAACACTGAACCGATGGTTGAATTTCAACCTCCGGTTGAATCCTATCAATTTGCATGGAGTCAACCGAAGGTTCAAACTCAACCATCGGTTCAGTGTTTTATAATACCGGCCATAAGTGTACCTCAAATTTTACCTGCAGCTTTCACCTATACAGGTAGAATGGTTCACAAAATCAGTAGTAGGATAGTATTTTTACAATTTTTGGAGCCAAATATATGAGAGATTGCTCAATCAAATATAAATCGGGGCATTGTGCTCTCCAAGAATATAGAATGAAATATAGGGCATCCCATTTGAAAATAGCTGGAAGCATGCAAAATATCACATTTCTGTCATTCAAATTTTGTTTCTGATCATGGTTTCTAAAAATTCAGTTAAAACTGTACAACTTCTGTATATACACCTTTCTTCTACCTGTAATGGTAAAGGCTGTATAGTCTGGCTAGCGAAACGGCGAACTGCAAAAGAATTTGCTACTTTGCCAAACTTGACGGAAATAATGATAAACATGTTGATGACATATTTTTTTTTGCTATATGGGCATGTGTAGTATTTCGAAATAGAAAAAAATCCGGCAACATTGCGAAATGATGGATGTGGAGAGGCGTGATTATTCAGAGGTATGATTCTATTGGTTAGAGTTTGAACGACAGCACGCAGTGGCGCGGTTATTGGCGAAACTAAAGAATTTTTTTCTAATAATTTTATTGGTTTATTTCCTTGGTGTTTTCGGTGCCACTGAACCGAAAAACATGGCTGTCATCAGGTGATGTCAGTTAAGGTGTCAGTGAATATTTTTAGGTCACGCCCCACTTTTCTTCCCCCTTTCGTCTCTACCAAGTTACCACTTGTCAGACTATAGGTGAGGTGTCAATATATAAAAAAGTACCCTGTACAAATAAGTAAATTATTGCGGAATTTATGGGTGGACCTCTGCGGGACGAGCGCAGCGAGTTCCGCAGCCATCTACTCACCAATATACTGTTGAACTGTTCAAATAAGACACTCACCTGAAACGTATAGTTTTTGAACTAATGAGAAAAATTCTCAACTGAGTGAATCAGGTTAGTATTGTACTTGAACAACTAATTGGTGAGTAGATGACTTGGTCCACCCATAAGTTCCGCAACAATCCACTCGTTTATACTTGAATAACTTGTCACAATATATTACTAGTTTGGTGAAGTAACATTACTAATTTCTGTTAAAAGGCCAATTGACAAACAAATTCTGACTTTATATGAAAAGTTATTGTTCAAGTACAAAAGGGTGGATTGTTGCGGAACCTATGGGTGGACCTCTGCGGGACGAGCGCACCGAGTTCCGCAGCCATCTAATCACCAATATACTGTTGAACTGTTCAAGTAAGACATTTACCTGAAACGTGTAATTTTGAAACTAATGAGAATAACGTACATTTGAGTGAGTCAGTTTATTCTCTTGAGCATTTGTTAGCTTAGGGCCGGTATTTCAATATCCCCTTACAATCAAGACTTACCTAAGGTACTCTTTACGTTAAGGTGAACTTGAAATCAGTTCATTCAGGTGGCTTAAGATCCACCTTGAATTAAGAGAACTTTGATATACGGTGAAATTTGTATTAAGGATGATTTGACTCAACAAATCTCTGCGGATAACTGGCCGACCAATAGGATTGTATATTGCCCATTCCGCATTTGTTTATCCATCAGATTACATCATTGACAGTATATCAGAAGGTGAATAAACCGAGTCTCACTGTGATAAATTTGTATCCTTTGCGACTCGAACGTGATGCAATTTTCAGGACTTGGAATAAGAGTAAATTGATAAAAAGTAAGCAAATAAAATTTAACAAAATAAAGAAGAAAACAAATCTATTTAAAACCAGTCCAGAAAAAAAATTATTTTCATCTCTTTCTTATAAAAGTTGGTAGAAAAAGACATAAATACATCAGTGCGCACTAACCCTTGCAATAGAATTCGATATTAATTCAACTCTGACTCTAAAGCAAATTATACCATTTAGGACTGGTTTATTCACCTTCTGATAAACTCTAAGGTAATATGCAATGATGCAATCTGATGGATAAACAAACACGCAATGGGCAATCTACAATCCTAGCCAGTTATCCGCAGACCAATAGGATTAGAGATTTGTTGAGTCAAATTACAGTGGGTAAAATTCTTTTCTATTATCGGCTTTCGTGGAAGATTTTCTACATTAAGGGTCGGTATTGTAATGTCACCTTAAGGTACAGAATAAAGTTGAGTCATCCTCAATACAAGTTTCATTGTATATCAAAGTTTCCTTAATTCAAGGTGAATCTTAAGCCTCAAGTAGAATGACGTTGGTTCATAAAACTAATTTATGTCAAAAAACTTACAACCGCTAAAAAATTCAATACAATTGATTGACGCAAAATTATTGGTAGTAAGATACAGTGTTACCAACTGAAAATTTTCAATTTTCCTATTTTACCAACTAATAGAGATTTATCTAATTTTACATGGCCTACTTAGATATGTCACATAGTGATTCAGGAGCATAGTTGCCAGCTAAAATCTTTCTGTTTTGGAAATTATCAATGGTATTTTCCACCAACCATTTTGAGGAAGCCTCAACGATAAATATTACATTTCCCCTTGTTAAAATAGCATTTTGAGGAATACCTATGGTTGCAACAGCCATAAGATACTTCATACATATAAGATTTGACATACAGCTGAAATTTTTCAGGTTTACCAACTTAAATAAATTTATTTGCTTTTGCATGGCTTACTGAGATGCATGGTACTACCAATTTGTTTGATTATCGCTAAAAATGTTCTTTCAAGCTGGAGAAAAGTTATGAAGCGGAAATTAAGATTACTGTTAAATGTTATTTTTACTTTTAGGACCGGTAATAAGTGTTCAGTCGAATATATTTGCATCTTGTTCTCTTAGCATATGAAAGATAAGGACTGAGATCAACCCGAATGAAAACACTTTATCAAGAACTGAGATATTTCAAATATTTTACCAGTTTTTTCACACGTTACCAACCAAACCAACTTTTCTACTAATAAAGTTAATTTTTATCTCAAAATAACTACAATTAGGAGTAAATATTTTTCCCATGCCATTAAAGGTTGAAACACTTTTAAATAAACTTTAAAGACTCGCTTAGACTTTCAAAATAGCGATTTCGATTTAAAATGACTCGTGTCGTATTTTTTTGACACTTGATAGATAAACAATGCATTGAACTTTCAAAAAAATAGGCACTGAGTAATCCCGTTGGTCAGCCATTTATCCACCAAATAGTTCCAGAAATAAAATCGTGTTAAGCAATTTGGGGTGATTTATCAATTTTTCTGAGTGCCTTTTTCCATAGATTCTGGCTCCAGATCTCAGAATAATTTGGTATATAGAATTTAGGGTTCTTGATTTCCTTTAAAAAAAAAATAACGATTCAAGAGTCAGTAATAAACAAAATTTTGAATAATTTCCAGTTCTTGTTTTTTTCTGGAGAAGTTTTCTGGGAATTTAAATGCCGGTAATAATCAAAATTTTCACAAGAAAAATCTAAAAAATTCTCAGTTCTTGATTTTGCTCAAAAATTGATCAAAGCATCAGAATATTGGTAGATGGATTTGATGTTAGAGTCATTTTTGATTAATTGTGAATTATTGCTCATCGTCGAAAATGTAAAATAAATAAATACATATTGAATTTATATGTGTTTTCTATACTGATTCATTTACTTTTCTCGTAGAAAAAAAATATATAAATCGGCCAAATCAATTTAGTAGCCAGAAACAATCGGTCACGATCAAAACCGATTTGATACTCTTGTGAGGTGTTGGGTAAACGATCTTTTTGATTGAAAATCGTCGTGACCACAATTACCTGGCGCAAAAAAGGTAATTTAGACCCAACAGTCCGGTCATTTTTTGAAATTTCAACAACAGAAGCGACATTAACAAATCGCTATCGTGTCTTTTCTCTAATTGGACAAAACTTTGGGACGTTTGGCCCTTTCCGAAACATCGGAATTCGTTGAAAAATCTTAGAAATTTCTAAATTAGGCCCACCAAAAAGGGATGGACAATAATTATTACCCTATAGTCGATATCAGATTTTTCTTTGTTTGTATAAGTATTCTAATTGCGGCAATTAAGTAAAAAAAAAAGAAGGTTCGATTTTAGAAAATTGTATCATTTTTTGTGCCTGGTGTGCGTGATTTTATTTTATTGAATTTTGAAAAATGCAAAAGGAGTTTATATATTTGATATAGATTTACCTACTATCCTCAATTATTAAAAAACTAGCTGACCCGGCGAACTTCGTACCGCCTTTGTTGTGTTAAAACGTATCTTAGCTGAATTAAATTCAGGTCAAACCAGAGTCGCTTGCCAGTGAGTTCAGTGACGCATTTTAAGAAGCACTCCAGAGCTGCTCTAGAGCGTTCCGGGCTGTTGATAGGCGTTCCAGTGTATGAGAGTTTCGCGCAACTGAACTTTTTTTTCGGGATAAAAAATAGCCTCTTCCCTCTATAGCCGAATTCGATTGACCGGATTAGATCGATCTGGTTCAATTTAAATGAACCGCACTGTGTTCGATAAAGGTTGGATCAGTGCATCTTCATCAACAAAAAAATGATCTAGACCAGAAGAATTGAACCGAAATCGATCTAATCTAGGTCAATCGAATTCGGCTTATATTGAGATACGTGGTATTAAATTCAAGATCGGTTCAGCCGTTCTCGAATTCAAAAAATAATAAAGTTACGTCGGTTGAATGCAAGCCTAAATACATGAAATATGGTAACGTTGTTTCATGCTGTCAAAAAAAAGTTGGGTTATGTTGCTATGTAATGTGAATGAGTTTGTTTACAATTAAATTAATAATTAATTCAAAATTAATTTCTTTTTCCGAGATGCGTAACCTATCCACAAACCTTTCTTGGGATGGCCATAACAACCTACCAAGGTTTCATCGTAATCGGATAAGTGGTATAGAAGCGCATAAGGCGGAAACCCAACAAGCAAGCAAGCAAACAAACATTGATTTTTATATATAGACTAGGTAGTAGGTATAACATTAAGAGAATATTGTTCAAATGCCTAAACACCTTCTGCTAAACTGTCAGGTAACGCAATCTGCAAGTTTATCTAAAGATAAGTAAACCGGGCCCTAATAACCGATAATTTCTGGAAAACAGGATAAAGGGTCATTAAAAATAACCCTCATTAGTTTTTTTGTTATCGAATAAATATAAACTTTTGGCAATGGCAAATGATAAATAATTATTATTATTAGAGAGTTATTGGAACTATTAAATACTGCCTCGCAGTATTAAGGATCTACGTTATTTTATTAGTGCATCAGCACTATTTTTCCAAGAAAAAAATAGTTATTGGAAGACTGTAGTAGGTGCTAGAGTATTACCTCATTTTTTATTCATAATTTTGACAGCTGATAGCTATGATTATAAATTTCAGCCTCAAAAAGGGTTTATTTTTGTTTGTGATTTTCTATTGTAAAATAGTTATTTTCCTAACAAGTGCGCAAAGTGTTACTTTTCCGCACGCAAGCACAGTTATACGAACGACGCGAAGCGGAGTTCGGATACGTGTTTGCGTGCGGAAAAGACACTTTGCGCACGTGTTAGGAACAAAATTTTTCCTACGAGCTTCATATCAGGTAGGTAATAACAAAAATTTAAAAAAAAAAACGATAATTTGTTTAATTATTTTTAATTAACTTAAAATGAACCTATGCATTTATCAAAAAATTAATAACAAAAAAAAAATAACAGAAAATCCTCGTCAGAGCTGTTCATCTTAAAGCGTTTAAATTTGATGAGAAAGTTTGTAGATTTTTGCATGTAAATAGAGAACAAATCTGACAATGTGTCAAAGTTAATTCATATTTAGTGTTTGTATAGATGTTGGCTGATATAGAAACAGAGGAAAAATTTGTCATCATGTGTCAAAGTCGACAGGTGCACTTATTGTTGCTTGACAATTATAATTACTTTTCGGCACTCAGTGCGGATAAGGCCTGTATCCGCACTGAGTGCGGAAAAGTGTAACTTTGAGCCCGGAAATGCGTGCGGAAAAGTACTACTTTGCGCACGCTCGTAGGAAAAATAAATTTTCTAAGTAAAATTACGTCATATGTCGAAAAGCGAAACGTCAAAGTCGTCCAAAATGTCAGAAATTTAAAATAAGGGAAGTTTACTGCCTCGCATTAACCATACACAAATAAAGACAAGCAGTAACCTTATTAAGTGAATCTTTATTTTCGGACCCAGAAGCGCATGCGTAGATGTCAAAATAAGGCTAATTTAAATACTGCTTGTCCTTATTGCACGTCCAATAACTCTCTATTATTATAATGATATGCCACCCCAATTTGTATATAAACTAGAGGCAGCGCAATTATGTTAACGTCTAGTTAGTTGATTTTTGCAAGTTCAAATTTAAACCAAAATGTTTAAAATTTTTGTCTTAGGGCTTGTTGCAATAATTGTATGTGTTAATATAGAGAGTAAGTAGAGCATTTTTATTTTTGCACATGAACTGTGTATGTATAATATACAGGGTGTATCAGGTTTGAGTACAATGGCCCATTTGAGGCTCAAACTTTCAACAATTTTTAGTATTTTCAGAGTTATTGCAGAATTTAAATTTAGAAAAATGTTAACAATGTGACAAATATTTATTCTCCGAGGCGCCTGAGATAACATTAACATTTAAAGTAAACAAACTATAGGTAAATTTGAAATTTTGCAAGGATTTATTTTCGCCTGTTTACGTTTTGGTTTATTATTCATTTTCAAATAATGTAAATAATAATTTGCATTTTCATCACTTTTGTAGTTGTGAATTGCATCAATAGCTCAAGAAATTTATGTATTTTTCAAAAAATTTTGCGAGGGCAGGCTGATTTTTCCAGGGCTGATTGGGGAGTGTGTCCTGAGTATTGAGCCAAAAAATCACACTCGAAAGCTTTGTGAGTTCGGCCTTATTGGCCTTTTTCTTATTTATTTTTTTTTCGACAAAATGACCTTTACAAAACTTGTAGATAATTACATTTTGATCAACTTTGCCTCATGCTTTTTTTTGCTAGCTATTTTAGTTTAGGCGTTGCGGCCATTTTAGTGCTCCAGAATTCGCAAAAAAATTAAATAGCAAACCTTCAGATTATTGTAACTTTAATAAAATCACTGGTAATGTACTCCATTACGTTTTCGGTTTCAGTCCAAGAAATGATACATTACATCACTAATCCGGTGAAATTATTTTCCCGGAGTGAAAGCCTGAAATCGAAATGATGTTTTTTTTTGATAATACTGGAACCTGTTGCCTGTTTGAAAAGTGACAAAATGTTTTTTTTTTTTCTACAATCGGCCTAGAAAGTAGACTTTGTCGATTAAATTTGTGCTTGCAAAGTAGACGTTTCCTGATGACCTTCACTTTGCCGCTTTAAAGCGTCAAACTACGTCAAAATCCTTCACTTTGTCGCTCTAGAGCGGCAAAGTAGTGAACGCGTTTGCTTTTACTACTGGTTTCTTTGAACCTGAATAATTTTTATCAAATACGATTGTAAAAAGTGTGCATTTGCCAAGTACCACTTTGTGCTCTTAATACACAAATAGCTATTGTGCAACCGTTCGCGAAATTCAATTTCGCGAAACGCCACATTTTACCTACGCCACATTTTACCTGCAAAATGTGTCAAATCCTTAGAAACGCTATGCATGCCACAATGTCCACTAGGTTAAATAAAATTTTTCAAATGCCTAAAAGGCCGTACAAGCGAAAGAAATAAAGTTACAATAAAATATCATCAAGCAAAGTAATAGAGAATTTTATTAGGTATAATAATCTGCAGGTTTGCTATTTAATTTTTCTGAAGCACTAAAATGGCCACAGCGCCTAAAGTAAAATAGCTAGCAAAAAAAGTCATGAGGCAAAGTTGATCAGAATATAATTATCTACAAGTTTTGTAAAGGTCATTTTGTCGAAAAAAAATAAATAAGAAAAAGGCCAATAGGGCCGAACGCACAAGGCTTTCGAGTGTGATTTTTTGGCTCAATACTCAGGACACACTCCCCAATCAGCCCTGGAAAAATCAGCCTGCCCTCGCAAAATTTTTTGCGGCCCAGGTATAAATTTCTTGGGCTACAAACATTCAAGAAAAAATTAAATTAAAATTATGCTTTTTCAGCTAGGTACCTACTTGCCAAATCCTGATTATGTCTTTGCAAAACAGGCGCAATGTTCTTTTTTCAGGTGCCGACCTATTAAGAAGTCTTGTCCTGAAAATTCTGCACTGTAGATGAGCATTTTGTAACGATTCTCCGTAAACAAATAGGTAACATTTATCTGCCATATTTTAACGTATTAAATTTTTTTTAGTCAAACCTGATGCACCCTGTAATATTCATGTATTAATTGAAAACTTCAACTCAAACTTTTTAGATGTAACAACCCTAAACTGTAATTACTGTAAAACAATATTCAAATCGGGTTGTGACATAACTAAAGAATCATCTTATGAATGTGATCGTCCTGAACTTGACCAATGCCTAACAATGGCAACCCTTTATCAACAAGGCGACAGTAAGTAAGTAAAATTAATTTCAATTCATCTTCGATAATCTTTTCTATCGTAGAAAATGGAACCTTTTTTACTCGCACTTGCTGGTCGGGAGGATGTGAAGCAATTAAAGAAAGTATACCTAAAGACCTACGAGACAATGTTGTGTTTTGCAAAGTCTGTTCTAAATCAAACTGTAATAATCAAGATTTTCCTGAAGATTTACCAGAAGTTCAATAATAAGTTTTAGTAAAGTGTTTATTGGGAAATAAATATATTCGAAAACTTTCATTTGTGTATTTTCTCTAAACGTTCTTGGCCCTTGAATTTGTTGAAAAATCAAAGCTAAATTAGGCCCATAATAAGGGATGGACAATAATAATAATTGTTACCCCCTAGTCTATGTCGTTTTTTTTTTTTTTTCTAATAGATTTTCCTTTTATTTATCCTGATAATATTATGCAATGCGAATCAGATAATATACGAGGAAAAAATAGGTTGAGTTTCTCTGCCTTCAAAGCACCAAGACCTGACGGCATTTATCTATCCAGCCCTGCTTCAGTGGGATCTGAAGCCACTTTTGCCGTACCTGGTAGGGATATTCAGGAAGCTCTTGGCGCTGAGTTACATGCCCAAGGCTTGGAGAGAAGTTAAAGTGGTGTAAGTGGATTCTTTTAAAATATGGCTATACGCTAAGAAACCAAAATTTTAAAAATTACTTACGTTTGGTTTTTGTCCATACTATATTTCTGCTGATGTCATTCCATTGGAAGAAACTGATGAGCCTCTATTCAATACATAATTTATAGTTCTCACCGAATCACCCCAATACTCCTTCGGTACCCTAAAATCCTGAATAATTGCCCTGCTTTTTTCAACTAAGCTTCTGTTTTTCCTTTCTGCTTTTCCATTCTGCTGTGGAGTATATGGTACTGTGTAATCCAAAATTATAACTTGTTCAAAGGTCTTTAAAACTACTTGTCACATATTCACCCCCATTATCACACCTTATTAATTTTGAAATTCTATTGTTAAATTTAGACTCTACCATAATGACATAGTACCTACTATTCACATCAAATATTCACATGTGTGAGTGAGTTTTTCTCCTAAATAACGTAAATTGCTCCGAAAATCGCTCAACTTATGAGTATATGTATAGCAATTCTCTCATTATTATGTTGTTCAGATAAAATACTCACAATACTTTTCTCCTTAATACAGTAAAAATTCTATTATAAATCTCTTAGGAAAAACTTGCAATTAATAAGATTAACAGTTTTTTCCAGCAAAATATAGTAGGTGAATAGTAAAACTAACACCCTGTATACATTATCAGAGCCTTACTCTTTGTTTTTGGGAATTCTTCGCAAAAGCTCCCCTTCAAACAAATTCGAAATATTTTCAGCCTGACAATCGTACTCCAAGTTCCACATATCTTTATGCTCCAAAGGCCTCCTGAAGCCTTTGTACAACATCGAAGCGTAGTAAGTGTAAAAAATCCTTCCGAAAAAAACTTGTAGCAGTCACAGGATTTGGATTCTACGAATTTACTAGTTTTTGCACTATAAATTTTTAAGTAAAATGTCCACGTTCATGTCCATATCGTTGATTATTATCGTTATTTAATAGTTGATTTAGAATTTATCAGTATTTTTTTTTTCTTGAGACCAGTGTTTGGAACACTGTTTAAAGAAACTTTGAATTTCTATTGCATGTATTTGTTTTTTTTGTTGTACCTAATAAATGATTTTCAAAAATTTAACTTTTTACAGTCCTTTTCAAAATCACCAGATTCACCGCATCTATAGCATGTACCTTTTTGCTGTGTAGTGAAAGCATATGTACTGTCCTGACCATCATTAATTCTCTTACCTAATTTTTTTTTTTCAAATTCTGCTACCAACCTCCGTTTCACCATTTCAAATGTCTTATTCGGGGTACCTACTTTGAATAATTGCTACCATGGTCTCATAGTATACTCCAAAGCTCTCAAAATGACCTTAGCTGTAGCCCTTGACTCCATGCCTGATATCCTCCAAACGGAAACTACTGGCATAACCATCGCGGCCGAAGAAATGGTCAGCAACAATATCACTGACAAGATCGTGCCCATTTACACGGACTGCAGACAAGCAGTACTAGTGCTATCTAGACCGAGACTCACATCAGAACTAGTACAACCGAAGGGGAAACCACCTTAAAATTTGGGTGTACAAACTGATAGAATTTTTTAGAATTTCTTTGAATTTTTTAAAATTATCAGTATTTTTCTAGCATTTTTTAGAATTATTTAGAATTTTTTAGTATTGTTTAGAATTGAATTGGAATTTTTTAAAAATAATTTAGAATTTTCACCTATTGCGCATGCTCAAGAGCCTGCGCACTGCGCTATCTGTAGGGATTTTTGGAATTTTTTTGCATTTTTAGAATTTTCGAAAATTTTTGGTATACAAATTTAGGTAGGTGGGTTCCCCTGAGCGGAAAACCTTCTTAGAATTTTGGTGTAGGTACATACAAACTGAATTTTTAGAATTTCTTAGAATTTTTCCGAATTATTCTAGCATTTTTTAGAATTATTTAGTATTTTTTAGAATTGAACTAGAATTTTTTAGAAATAATTCAGAATTTGTATCTATTGCGCATGTTCAATTTTTTAGAATTTTTAGAATTTTTTGGGACAATAATAATATGAAAATTAGCATTTTTCAGAATTTTAGAATTTTTGGTGTACAAAATTAGGTACGTGGATTCCCCCTCGAGTACAACATTGCCACCGTACAATCACCGAAGATTATCCAGTGTGACGTCACAAACACCTAGTTGTAACTTTGAACCGCCCTAACTCGATAACGAACCATCGTAGCAAGATTCAACCCTCATTAGTTTTTTTGTTATCAAATAATTATAAACTTTTTGCAATGAAAAATGATAAATAATAACTATGTTCTATAGCGATATGCCATACTTATAAGTATATAAACTATAGGCAATTATTTTAACTTCTAGTTAGTTGATTTTTTCAAGTTCAAGTTCAAGTTTAAACCAAAATGTTTAAAAATTTTCTCTTAGGGTTTGTTGCAATAATTGTATGTGTTAATATGGAGAGTAAGTATAGCATCTTCATTTTTCCGCCTAAGATAAAATTTATAGTAAACAAAATATAGGTAAATTCAGAAAAAAAGCGCAGCGAGTTCCGCAGCTATCTATTCATGAATATGTTGTTTAATTACGATACCCTGACTCACTCAAATGTTTAAAACCTACAGGTTTCAGGTGAATGTTTTACTTGAACAGTTCAACAGTATATTGGTGAGTAGATGGCTGCGGAACATAAGTTCTGCTGCGATAATCCACTTATTTGTACTTGAACAATAATTTATTATATAAAGTCAAAATTTGTGAGATTATCCACTTTTTGTCAATTTGCCCATCAACAAAAATTAGTAATGTTACTTTACCAAACTAGTAATATAATGTGACAAGTTATTCAAGTTCAAATGAGTGGATTGTTGCGGAACTTATGGGTGGACCTCTGCGGGACGGGCGCAGCGAGTTCCGCAGCCATCTATTCATCAGATTTTTTTTTTTAATTACGATAACAATCTGACTCACTCACATGTAAGTTATTCTCATTAGTTTGAAAACTACACATTTCAGGCGAATGTCTTTCTTGAACAGTTCAACAGTATATTGGTGAGTAGATGGCTGCGGAACTCGCTGCGCTTGTCCCGCAAAGGTCCACCCATAAGTTCTGCTGCGATAATCCACTTATTTGTACTTGAATAATAACTTAATACCTATATGAAGTCAAAATTTGTGAAATTATCCACTTTTTGTCAATTTGCCCATTAACAGAAATTAGTAATGTTACTTTACCAAACTAGTAATATAATGTGACAAGTTATTCAAGTTCAAATGAGTGGATTGTTGCGGAACTTATAGGTGGACCTCTGCGGGACGAGCGCAGCGAGTTCCGCAGCCATCTATTCATCAATATGTTTTTTAATTACGATACTAATTTGACTCACTCAAATGTAAGTTATTCTTATTAGTTTGAAAACTACACATTTCAGGCGAATGTCTTTCTTGAACAGTTCAACAGTATATTGGTGAGTAGATGGCTGCGGAACTCGCTGCGCTTGTCCCGCAGAGGTCCACCCATAAGTTCTGCTATGATAATCCACTTATTTGTACTTGAACAATTACTTATTATGTAAAGTCAAAATTTGTGAGATTATCCACTTTTTGTCAATTTGCCCATCAACAGAAATTAGTAATATTACTTTATCAAACTAGTAATATAATGTGACAAGTTATTCAAGTTCAAATGAGTGGATTGTTGCGGAACTTATGGGTGGACCTCTGCGGGACGGGCGCAGCGAGTTGCGCAGCCATTTATTCATCAGATTTTTTTTTTTAATTACGATAACAATCTGACTCACTCATAGGTGAGTTATTCTTATTAGTTTAAAAACTACACATTTCAGGTGAATGTCTTTCTTGAACAGTTCAATAGTATATTGGTGAGTTGATGGCTGCGGAACTCGCTGCGCTCGTCCCGCAGAGGTCCACCCATAAATTCCGTAACAATCCACTTTTTTGTACTTGAACAATAACTTATTATATAAAGTCAAAATTTGTGAGATTATCCACTTTTTGTCAATTTGCCCATTAACAGAAATTAGTAATGTTACTTTACCAAACTAGTAATATAATGTGACAAGTTATTCAAGTTCAAATGAGTGGATTGTTGCGGAACTTATAGGTGGACCTCTGCGGGACGAGCGCAGCGAGTTCCGCAGCCATCTATTCATCAATATGTTTTTTAATTACGATACTAATTTGACTCACTCAAATGTAAGTTATTCTTATTAGTTTGAAAACTACACATTTCAGGCGAATGTCTTTCTTGAACAGTTCAACAGTATATTGGTGAGTAGATGGCTGCGGAACTCGCTGCGCTTGTCCCGCAGAGGTCCACCCATAAGTTCTGCTATGATAATCCACTTATTTGTACTTGAACAATTACTTATTATGTAAAGTCAAAATTTGTGAGATTATCCACTTTTTGTCAATTTGCCCATTAACAGAAATTAGTAATGTTACTTTACCAAACTAGTAATTTAATGTGACAATTTATTCAAGTTCAAATGAGTGGATTGTTGCGGAACTTATGGGTGGACCTCTGCGGGACGAGCGCAGCGAGTTCCGCAGCCATCTATTCATGAATATGTTTTTCAATTACGATAACAATCTGACTCACTCAAATGTGAGCTATTCTCATTAGTTTAAAAACTACACATTTCAGGCGAATGTCTTTCTTGAACAATTCAACAGTATATTGGTGAGTAGATGGCTGCGGAACTCGCTGCGCTCGCCCCGCAGAGGTCCACCCATAAGTTCTGCTGCGATAATCCACTTATTTGTACTTGAATAATAACTTAATACCTATATGAAGTCAAAATTTGTGAAATTATTCCCTTTTTGTCAATTTCCCATTAACAGAAATTAGTAATGTTACTTTACCAAACTAGTAATATAATGTGACAAGTTATTCAAGTTCAAATAAGTGGATTGTTGCGGAATTTGTGAGCGGACCTCTGCGGGACGAGCGCAGCGAGTTCCGCAGCTATCTATTCATCAGTATGTTTTTTAATTACGATACTAATCTGACTCACTCAAATGTGAGTTATTCTCATTAGTTTTAAAACTACACATTTCAGGCGAATGTCTTCCTTGAACAGTTCAACAGTATATTGGTGAGTAGATGGCTGTGAAACTCGCTGCGCTCGTCCCGTAGAGGTCCACCCATAAGTTCCGCAACAATCCACTTTTTTCTACTTGAACAATAACTTATTAGATAAAGTAAAAATTTGTAAGATTCAACGAAACCCCGTATCTATTCTGGGCATGCGCAGATCGATGCGGATACGGATATGTTCGAAATTTAGGACTGCGACATGAGTAAAGTAAAATCCTATGAATGTGGTCAACTTGAAGATGAGCAATGCTTAACAATAGCAATGTTTGTTAGAGAAGGCGACAGTAAGTTGTTCAAAAATTAATTTAGGTCCATCATCAATGATCTTTTGTAGAAAGTGGCACCTTTTATTCTCGTGATTGCTGGTCAGGAGGATGTGAAGCAGCTCGAAAAACTTTTCCTAATGTTCTGTATTGCAAAGCCTGTTCAGAAGCAAACTGTAATAATGAAGATTTTCCTGAAGATTTACCAGAATTTAAGTATAGGTTTTAGAAAATGTGTTTGTTGAGAAATAAATGACTTTCAATTGTGTCAAAACTCGAAACGTTGGCCCTGAAATTTGTTGAAAAATACATTATTATTATTTTTTATCAAATAAATTATAGGCATTAAACTTTTGCAACGATGAAACAATAATTATATTCATAGCGATATGCCTTATTGGTATATATAAACTAGGCAGCACAATTAACATCTGGTTAGTTGATTTAGTCTAAAATGTTCTTCCTTTGTTGCAATTATTTTATGTGTTAATATTGACAGTAGGTAAGTACTTTATAAAATCATTTTAATTTTTCTTCATCAACTGTATGTATTTCTAGATATAATAACCTTAAACTGTCATTATTGTCATTCGCTATATAAACAGGGTTGTGAAATAAATAACGAAACATCTATTAATTGTGATAAGGTTGTTCCTGGTGATAATCAATGCTTATCGATGGTGAAAATTTTCAAATCAGGCGACAGTAAGTCGTTAATTAATTTTACAAAGAAAATTTGTGGAAATTAAAGTCAAAGGAAAATTGAAAAAGTTGGGGTTTGTGCAGGATTTGAACCTGCGACCTCCGCAGAGTGTCGTACTAGCAATGCGGAGGTCGCAGGTTCAAATCCTGCACAAACCCCAACTTTTTCAATTTTCCTTTGACTTTAATTTCCACAAATTTTCTTTGTAAAACTAGTTTCGGTACCTATAACCGACAAAAATTCTCCCTTTGTTAATTAATTTAGCTAAGTTTTGATTGGTCCTTTTGTAGGGCTTATAACCTTTTTTACCCGTTCTTGCTGGTCAGGAGGATATGAAGCAGTTAAAAAAGGAATGTCTCCTGTAGAGGTAAGGGACAACCTTGTCTACTGCAAAATTTGTACAGAATCGAATTGTAATGATGGAGATTTTCCTCAAGGTTTACCAGGAAAACACAGAGGACGTCGATAATTTTTTTCTATTTTGGGTAGAGGGTAACAAATAAAGAAGATAATTTTGCAAAACTCTTTATTGTTTGTTTGCTTTTGTAATACTTTGTGTATTTTTAAAAACCTAAGTTGCAAAACCCCACAATCACATAGAAAAATGTAATAAATATTAGTCAAATCATATACATAAAATCGTTCATGAATATGCAAAAGCCTACTAAAAGTCTCACAGAATCATAATTCTTTAGCTCGGCATGCCCTTTTACGCACAGTCGGTTGATTTTTTGATGCCGTTTATCTCGAAAATTATGAACGTGTGATAGATTGGGGCCTCGATCTAGGTAGTTGGATTTCTTTTCGAAAAGAGATCCGACCGATTTTGGTTGTTTATTCCGAGATATTTTTCGTCCGGCGCCGATTGTATTGTTTTATGGTGTGATACACATATCAGTGGGTCCAGATTAGAGTTTAGATTAACCGGACTTTTGGTAAATAGAAACTGAGATTATGGTAATTATCTTAAATGGCAGTCGTCTATTTGGAGAGGATTATGATATCTCTAGGACTAACTGAAATACGTTCGAATTTAATCCTTGAGATTGTGGCTAATTGCTCAAGATTCTCTCATAGTTTGAAGTAGCCGCTTTATATTTTTTATGAATAATGTATCATTTTTCTTCCCAAAAAATACATAACAAGGTGTGAAATCACAAGTTTTATAGGGCATCCATAAATTAGACTTGCCTGATCTCCTGAGGTGTTTGTTTTTCTTTTGAATTTAAAAAATATTTTGATTCGATTTGCATAAATTACTAAAAATTCACAGCATGTAAAAAGCTATTCCAAATATTCTCAAAAGTATTGACAAGGATTATTATTCCGCATTTTTTCCTTACAATACTGACAATCAAATTGAAAAAATTTCGTGAATATCGCAAAAACGATTCAATTAACAGTGGAGAGCACCAATCAAATCTAATGAGACAATTAGGAAAGCTGCAGCGGCATGGGGCAAAGGCGTAGAAGCGGGCCTCTGGTGACTTACACTGTGCATCATGAATTTAAATGAACGGCAAGATTGAAATTTGTACCCTTAAGATGGAAACGCTGATATTAATAAGGGGTACATTCTCGAACTTGAGGTATTTTGGGGTACAGAATCGGACTGAAAAATATGTTTAATTTGTGTTGGAATGAGTCAAGCTTCAGCTTTTTCAAAGTAAATTTGTAAGAACTTTCTATAACGATTCGAATAAGGGCCTGGAATAAACAAAAATTAAGACAAAAAAATTCAAAAATCATAAGAAGAAATTTAAGAATAGGTATGTAATTGAGAAAACATTGGTGAGAAAAATTGTTCTTTTTCTATAAACGGCTCTATTTGAACAAATTGAGAAGAATTCAAGAGCCTGGAATAGACAAAAATTTACATAGAAACTTTGAGAAACGATGAGAGAAAATTCGAGAATTATTGAGAAAACACTGGTGAGAAAAATTGTCCTTTTTCTATTTACGGTTCTCAAATTTTCTCTCCATTTAAGAAAAGATGAAAATTGAAGATTTAAATCTCATTTTGAATGGTATAGCAAAATAATTACGTCCCTGTCTGCCCTATAATAACCGTGCAACTTTCAAATTAAATCGATTAATATTCAAGACGAATTAGACGTGATCATTGTTTTGATATACAATATCTGCGGTTTAGACAGTTATAATTGTAAAAAACCCGAAACGATTTACGACATATAGAGCCAAAGTGGCATACCTGATAAATTAAGAGGCTCAACATTTGCTCCAGATTAATTAATTCTTATTATTGTGTGCCGCTACATTTATTAAAATTGGCACTCGTTATTTTTGGTTGCTGTTTAATTTAAAGAAATTGTTGATTGTTATCATGAAGTTTGAAATTTTCAGCGATTCTTATTCCAATGGAGGACTACAATCCTTGAAAATTTCAGCTTATTTGGATTTATAGATCCTGAAATAAAATCGCGTTATGCAATTTGGGGTAAATTTATCGATTTTTCAATTCTCTGACGTCCTTTTTTCATAGATTTCGGCTTCAAATCCCAGAATAATTTAGTGTATGGAGTTTAGTTATGAAATCGCAAAACAAAAGAGTAAGATTAAAAGTATCTTCTCTTAACCAGTGTTGTCAGATGCCAAATTCAAAATTATCAGGATTTGAGAGCAAAATTATCAGATTCCAAGAAAAATTATCAGAAAAAGTTTCTGTCATTTTTTTGACTTTTTATCTCTATTTTCATTTTTCGGGTTCTAGTTGGGACTCTGGCAATTGTAGCTCTCAATAAGAGCTTCAAAAAACTTTGAACCTCAATATTTTCAAAACTATTTAAGATATAGAATTGAATCTTATTTTATCTTGAAGATAATTTAATTCTGATTCAGTATATATAATTTTACATCATATTTGTTATAATAATGACCAAGTAATTTTACAAGCCTTAAAACCCTAAAAACAAAGTTGCTTAGATGCTTGTCTACTAATTTTCACCTCCTCTTTTGATAAGTAAAGTCAAAAATTGCAAAATTCAAAAATTCGAACTTTTCCAAACAAATTTTCAAATATTTCAAATGCTTGTATTTTGGAAACCAATAAAGCTATTGATATGAATCTTTTGCTTAATTGTAGCTCTTAATAAGGCATACAAAAAAGGTTATTTAAGGCTCTGAGCCCAAGGGCTTCGTTTTCAAGATAATCCGCCTGGAAGCTTTTGCAAAATTTGAGGTAAAGTTTCAACTTTGAGCCTCAATATCTTCAGAAGTATTTAAGATATAGAATTGAATCTTATTTTATCTTGAAGATAATTTAATTCTGATTCAAAATATATAATTTTACATTATATTTGTTACAATAATAACCGAGAAATCACCAATTTTGTTAAAGAATGTCAGATTATTGAAATTTTTTTAAGCCCAAAAATTGCAAAAAGCGTTTTTATTTTCTAACAAGGCTTTAAAACCCAAAAAGGAAAGTTGCGAAAATGCTTTTCCACTAATTTTAACCTCTTCTTTCGATTCGTGAAGTCAAAAATTGCAAAATCCATAAAATTTAAATATTCGAATTTTTCCAAAGGGAAATTTGATTTTCAAATACCATTCAAAGGGCCATATTTTAGAAACCAGTGAAGCTATTGGCATGAATCTTTTGCCCAATTGTAGCTCTCAAGAAGGGATACAAAAAAGGTTTTCTAAGACTCCGAGCCCAAGGGCTTTGTTTTCAAGATAATCCGCCTAGAAGCTTTCGCAAAATTTGATATAAAGTTTCAACTTTGAGCCTCAATATCTTCAGAAATATTTCAGATAAAGAATTGAGTCTTATTTTATCTTGAAGATAATTTAATTCTGATTCAGAATATATAATTTTACATTATATTTGTTACAATAATAACTGAGTAATCAGCAATTTTGTGAAAGAATGTTAGATTATTGAAATTTTTTTGAGCCCAAAAATTGCAAAAATCGTTTTTATTTTCTAACAAGGCTTTAAAATCCAAAAAGGAAAGTTGCGAAAATGCTTTTCTACTAATTTTCACCTCTTCTTTCGATTGGTGAAGTCAAAAATTGCAAAATCCATAAAATTCAAAAATTCGAATTTTTCCAAAGGAGTGTATGCATGGAAATTTGATTTTCAAATACCATTTAAAGGGCCATATTTTGGAAACCAGTGAAGCTATTGGCATGAATCTTTTGCCCAATTGTAGCTCTTGATAAGGGCTACAAAAAATGTTATATAAGACTCCGAGCCTAAGGGTTTCATTTTCAAGATAATCCGCCTGGAAACTTTTGCAAAATTTGAGGTAAAGTTTCAATTTTGAGCCTCAATATCTCCAGAAGTATATAAGATATAGAATTGAGTCTTTATTTTATCTTGAAAAATAATTTTATTTTGAATATATAATTTTACAATGTATTTGTTACAATCTAACCGAGTAATCAGAAACTTTGTGAAAGAGTGTCAGATTATTGAACTTTTTTGAGCCCAAAAATTGCAAAAATCGTTTTTATTTTTTTAAAGGCTTTAAAAGATCTTCAAGATGTCGGAAAATGAAGGTCAACAAGTTTTATCCTCCGAAAAAATGCGGGTAAAATAGTGTGCAATTCTTGCAAAAGAGATGATGTGAAAACTGAGCTAAAATATAAAGTGTGTACTAAGGGCGCAAAAACCCTGGGATTGGGCATTGTTTTGTGTCCGGGCTGCGCGCCAAAATCGGCTGATGATGGCGCTTGTAAAAATGACCTGAGTCGTGAAAGTGAGCTGTTAAACAAATTGGTGCTTATTCTGATGGACAATAATGAGCTTCTACATACGAAAGTACATGAAATGGAGGTGAAAATAGATGATTTATCCAAGAAAATAGGCATTTTGGAGAAAAGTGAGGTTAAATTGGATGTAAACATTCGCCCCCGGTCCCCGACAACACCTCATTCCCCTCTTTACATCAATCCTGCGCCTGCAAATATGGCAACGTCGCAGCTTTCAAAAAGAAAAACTTCTGTTCCTAACCTCAATTTCAATCAAAACAATGGGGAAAAACAGCGTAATAATATCCCTGAAGTTGAAGTTACCCTCAGCCAAGCTGCAAAGGCAATCAATGATGCCGTTGTCCAAACTTTACAACCATTCATAGGGCAAAAAAGTCGTGGTAGTGATGGCTCATCAAGTTCTTTGGGAAATCGTGGCAAAAAGCCTGGGCACCCAGATCAGCTTTTACAGGGTGTACCTGGGAAAAAATGGTTTTTTTTTGGGTAGAGTGAGTGGAAATGCTACAACAAAGATTATTGATGATTATATAAAACAAAAAGCAACATCGTTGAATTGAACACACTTTCAATTCATACGAACTTCCATCCAAAGCGGAGTTGAAGTCATTCAAGGTTGGTGTCACTGAAACTTATTATGAATAATTGTTAAATGAAGGTTTTTGGCCGGAAAAAGTCATTTCTAGACCATTCAGATTTAGAAAAAAACAACAAAAACAAAATTTTCTGTTTCCCCAACCTCTCAACAGCCAAAGGGAACTTTTACATTTTATTACCAAAATGTTAGAGGAATAAGAACTAAAATCAACAATTTTATGTGTAATGTATTGTTCGGCTCAATCTGGGACTAGTGTTTGATGCTCGCACCAGTACGTCAAACCACTCAAAACCAACAACCACCTTCAATTTTTTAATAAATTTTTACAGCTGTATGCAACATCCCCTTTTAACTTGAGAGCGCTTTTTAAAACTGCGTCACTTTTAAAATTTTGTATTCTAAGCCATACAATTATTTAAAGGTACCAGTTTTAAAAAGCGCTTTTAAGTTTAAAGAGGATGTTGCATACAATCAGGCATGTTCCAACGTGCACAATTGTGCATATTATGCACAATCTGATCTCAATTAGTATGCACCATATGCACAATCTTCATAATATATGCACAATTTTCACAATCCAGCCAGAACAAAATTATTTTCCTTCAGCAAACCTTTGGCAACCTCGCCTTGCGCCTTGGTTGTGGTTACTGATATCAGTTATTTTGAAAGCTAAGCTCTAGACTTGTAACTGGCAAAAAATAAGAATGAAGACTGTAGATGGGAACCTAACCTAGAACTTAAACCTACCTAACAACTAACAAGTAATAACTCGGTACATACCACTACTGGATAGCCTATCCTCATAAGGCCTGTGTAGATCAAATGTCAAGTCCCCCTCCCAGCAAAAAACCAGTGAGGACCTAGACAGCGTGTCATGTCTCGCCTTGACTTAGGGTGTTTGTACCACAGGCTATGATTCCGCTGGCTTTTGCTTTATGCATACTTGGTTTTAGTACCTTAACTATCATTCTAATGGCCGTTTGCAACTACCGTTTTGAGGGAGGTTTAACGATATTCAACGCTTAAAGTAATATGTATGTACAATGTAAAAATGTCACTTTAAGTATTGATTACCGGTAAACCTGAATGGAAGGTGCAAACGGCCATTAAACAACACTTTCTCAGATCTCGATGGCATCTTCCTCTTTGCTTTGCCTATTATGTTAACCGAAATGAAATAATATTTTTCATCATAAATGTATATTCTAAACTATGACCGCTGGCGCAAACAGCTGACAACGTAGTTGATGACGTCGATAATGATGCTACACAATATGGCCGCGATTCCCAAAATGGCGGCGGGGACGTGGCTTACTTCTATTTTGGATTTTCATATATCCTTATGAGCCACATAATGGCGGCTTACTTCCATTGTTATCACTTGGTAAAAAGGTTTATCGCGAATCACTAATTTTTATTTTATTTCGTCGCCATCTATAAAAGTCTCACAAGTATCAATTTTTCGACAACTTGTAGGACGTTCTATCCCCTGCTTTTCTTAAGACCCAAGAGATGGCGCTGTTAATAATTACGTCATTCACGTCACATTTAAACATGTGCACAATCTCAAACGAATATGCACAATTTTTCATTGGTTGGATGCACACTTGAAAATTTCCATGGAACAACCCTGCATACAGCGATTAATTTTTAACTAGAAATTTGAAGAATCTATATTAAAATTGTAGTTTCAATAAATTATGGTAGATTAGCTTGTCATTATCGATTATTGAATCGTAGTCAAAATTAGGGTAGAATTCGATAATTATTATTGGGTCATTGGCAACACTGCTTTTAACTATCATTAAAACCTTGTAAAGACGAACTGATTATAAGTTTAGCATTGCTGTAAGTATTTGTATTGATGTCCCATTTTTGTCTGTGTAAATATTTTACATGAAACAATTGTCCATTAGCTTAGCTGAATATCCACGAACAATCACAGTTTATTCTTCACATATTTGTATTTATGGAAAATTCTTGGGCAAATTGGAAGTGAAAGATTTCTCAGTTTTTATCAAGTCAAAACGATTAGGTATGTGAATGCATTGCAGTGATTTTCTTAAGCTTTTACCTAATAACCATATGACGTATATCGTATAGACAAATAATACTAAATATTTCCGAAAAGTATGCCGTATATTTTCGGTAACAATAACTTTATTCATATACGTTCTTGCAGCTGTATTTGCTTGGCGACTTGCTCGATTTTTTTAAAATACACTTTGTTTATCAGTTCACGATAAAACGGGGGAGTTGTTTAGCAAACAAGCGAGATCTCTTAATAATCGATTACCAGTGAAATTATCTCAATTATTATTATTGGTAAATTGAGAAGAAATTACAAAGAATAAAATAAAACGAAAAAATTCAAAGTTCGCAGAAAATTTGTTTTATAAAGATTAGTGATGGAAAAAAATACAAATTGCATGACTGAAAACGTATTAGGTACCAAAAAACCTCATCATGTCCGCGATTTTCGCTGAATAATACCTTTGATGAGTTTCGCCCCCCCCCCCTGTATATAAATAAAATATTAATAATTGCCTTATTAAAGGTGATGTGATTTTAGCGAAACCCATAAACTCCACCATCAATTTCTATGGCAATTACCTGAAGATACAATCTTTATCTGCTAAAAAATTTGAATTTAGATTTGGCTTCTCGGGCGCTATACCACCCAAGACAAAAGCACTGCAGGGTATTATTGATAACCAACTTTTAAAAGAAGCTTCTAACCCAAATAAGAAAAAAACTAAGGTACTTTCCATAATTAACGCACCGTGAATAGGCGTGAAATGGTCTTTTGTTTGGCGCTAAATACCCTCCAAACTCCAATCTGGAGATTTGATCTTCTTATGTTAATCGGGCCACTGGTGTTATTGTGAAGGCCCTATAAAATAATTAAGGTAATAGATCGATTCCGAGCCGATAAGGTACCAAACTAACGCACCAAGACCGTTTTGGGTGCCATTTTCACACCTTTCCCAGATCGGAGATTGAATGGTTTTAAAAAGTTAGATTTATAATTACAAAAGTTTCGGATCGATTAAGTTTCGTTTAGATCAAATCTGGGGGCCGGATATTGGGTCAGGATGCTGTCAGTTTGAAGCGGCTTGTTAACGGTACTGATATATTATTGAGGGTGGAATTTAGACCTATATGATCTATTTTATCAACTATTGAAATATTTTCCCACAAATCAAGTCTCCTACGCTGAAATTACCATCAGACTTTTATCTAATAATCATGATACACATAGCCATAAAACGATACGAATTATCGATAATATAGTAACGAAACCACCTATAATCAAAGACCTCGAGATAATTAACAGAAGATATCATCTTTTCTATGGTTTTTATCAACCAGTTTTGAATCGCTCGAGGATTTTTGAGAACAAATTAATGAATACAGTACCAAAATGAATTACAGCCTCAATAAAGGTTTATACTCATCATGCGAGCAATAAAAAAAAATGCGGAAAATAGAGTGGTCAAGAGTACTTTACGGCGTTTTTATTGCGGGTATTTAATACATTGTAAATTTGATAGCGTACCGATAAAGCCGTTTTAATAAACTGCGAAGTGATACGATTATTGTTTTACATCCGAGATTTACTTACAAAACGCTGGCTGTTTTTTTTTTTAAATTCGGCCAGGGTGGTAAAATCCGTATTGAAGCAATAAGCGACAATAAAACTTTCAACTGGCCAAAATGTCCGATAAAATCATAATTGAATTTATGAGCCATAATAATGTTTAGTGACATACCGGTTCGAGCACAAAATGTTAATTGATAATTATTATCTGATGGTCTTTTACTTATAGTTCATTGGTTCATTATTCTCATCAATCGATATTTTAATTTGGCCGATGATTACATATTAATTAATGATTATGGGAAACTGATATGTGCACCTTGATTTTTTTGCATCCACTTTGAGACGGTAATTAAGTTGAACAATGCAATAACAATGAACAAGAATATTGATTTTGTAGCTTATAACAGATTATCTATACAACAATAAATTGAATATTGATAATTATTATAGCTTAAAAGGTTTAGATGTTTTGTGAGGGATGATAGAAATTTTCTAAGATCAAAATTTACAGTTTCAAAAATGCCACAAAGCTTCGTACAAAATTCTATCAATGCAACTTCAATTGATTATACTTCAAATTCTAAGTCAGATCATTCGAATCAAATCTTAGCTACTTCTACCAAGAATCTAGCGAAATGTTAGTTGTGTGGAGGATCACGTCATCCTAGATATCTTTGTCCTGCTACTTGTCAAAAATGTTCCAAGAAAGGACATTTCTTCAGAGTTTGTAACACTACTACTACAGTGAAAAGCATGACTCTAGGACAACGTCAGCTTCCATCGTTACTGCAATTATCGAGACTGCAGTTCCGACACCAGGACTTGGAAAAGATACAATTGATGCAAACATTTGTGGACAACCAGTTAAAGCTCTTATTGACACAGGAAGTACATCAAGTTTCATAAACGTTTCTCTTCTTAAGCAGCTTAGATAGATAGATAGATTAATATTGGGGTGTTGTTGCACTGCTACCTAAAGATCTATTGTGCCCCCTGCTGAGGCCTATTTGATGTGGATCTCAAATCATAGTACTTCGTCCAGTCCTATGACCTTAATGAAGGCTAGTAACTGGTACGGTGTGCATTTATTCATTCCGTACATGTATATGGCACCTAGCACAATCCCATTGGTTAGATTTGAAATTTAAACCAATTAAACTTCGAGTGCCATACGCGCGTACGGAATATAAATCAGTGCTATATGTATTTACGAATTGTAATATAGTTATGCATAATGCGTACACAAAATCACGTGTCAAGAATGATATGTCTCCTTCTAAAACTACATAGTCACCGAGATGTGTAGCCCGGCTTCTAGCGACGGCTTCGCGTACTATTAGTAGGTGTTCTGGAGTTTCTTCCTCCTCCCCGCAAAACCTGCATTCACTCGAGTAGCATTTTCCTGCGGTGTTCTCGAAGGTGGCAGTGCCCAGTCATAAACCCTGTAAGAATTCTTAGGTTAGTTTTACTTAAATTTACTAGAGCTTTAGATTTTTTGGGATTGAAGTTTCCAAAGAATATCTTAGTGTCTCAGTCCCGGAAGGTGGTCCCAGAGGCGAGCTCTTAGGTCGTCTTCCATTTTCTGAAGCTCAGCTGTATAAGTGTTTTTACCTATACCGCAAAAAAGCTCCGGTCCTATAAACGGGGAACCGGATCCTTTCCTTGCCAAGGTATTGGCTTCTTCGTTACCTTCCACTCCTGTGTGTCCAGACACCCATAGTAAAGTGACTTTATTTTTCTTTCCTACCTCATTTAGTTTCCCTAGGCAATCCCGTAATATCTTAGAAATGATGACATATGAACTCAGTGCCATTATGGCCGATTGACTGTCGGTAAATATTGCAATATCTTGCTTGAGATAGTTCCTGTTCAGGATCATTTGAGCACATCTGTCAATGGCGTGTATTTCCGCCTGAAAGACACTGGTGTATTTACCCAGTGACTCAAAATATTTGGTGCGAGGCCCAAATACTCCAGCTCGTGATCCTTTGTCGGTTTTTGAACCGTCTGTGTACCATTTAATGGTGTTTTCTTTGAGAGATTCGGTGATCTTGCCGCTTTCCCAGTCGCTTTTATTATCAATCCTTATGAGGAAGTTTCTCTCAACGTGATATTCTTTGGTTATATCGTCTTCAGGAAGATCGAATAAGGGAATACACCGTGTCTGGGATGACAATGCTCCTTGATCGATGATGTCCTTAGCCTCGGTCCTATTCTTAGCTAGTCTAAACATAGACCTTTCTGCAGCTCCCTTCACCGACAAGTGCAAAGGTGAGAGGTCAAGTATGACGTTCAACGCTGCTGTTGGATATATTCTCATGGCTCCTGTAATACATACACTTGCCAGTCTTTGCAATTTATCAAATGCTCGCTTTGTAGTGCTTTGTTCTGATATGCCATACCAAACTGCTGCCCCATATGTGATTATGGGTTTTACCATCATAATGTACATCCACCGCAGTATTTTTGGTGCACATCCCCAGTTTTTACCTGTCAAGTTTCTGCACACCATACTGGCTTCTAGGTGTTTTTTCCATAGAAGTTTACTATCCGGTGTTACGCCCAGATATTTGACTTCGTTTGCTTGATTTACAACCTCTCCACTTACGTGAATTTCCCTAGTAAGTTGAATTTTCCTTCTACGTGTAAATGGTACAATAGTGGTTTTTGCTGAGTTGATGCTCAGCCCCACCGATGTGCACCATTCTTCGGTAGTACTTAGGCCTTTTTGTATGAGGTCGTATAGTGTGCCCTCAAACTTGCCTTTGGCAATAATGACAATATCGTCGGCGTAACCTATACAAGTTAGACCCTGATTTGTCAGTTTGGACAGGAGTTCATTAACTACCAGGCTCCACAACAGGGGTGAGGTTACTCCCTTTTAAGTACCACGAGTGGTTCTGATGCTTGTGGTTTGTTCACCCACAGTTGTCTCAGCTGTTCTCGTAGTCAGCATTTCACAGACCCAACGGACTATAGTTTTATTCACTCTTCTCCTCTCCAGAGCAATTTTTACCGCCCCATGGGACGTGTTACCAAAAGCCCCGGATATATCCAGGAAGGCACATATGGCTGTTCCTTTTTCCTTAAGGGTTTTTTGGATGATTTCTGTAAGTTGATAGAGCGCTGTCTCTGTCGATCTGCTTGCTCTGTATGCATGTCGGCACGAGTGTAGAGATGCCTTCTCCAAAATTTCTTTTCTGATGTAGTTATCTACAGCTTTTTCTATCGTCTTTAGTACAAAGGACGTAAGACTAATAGGTCGAAAAGATTTAGGGTTTGTCCCATCCTTTTTTCCTATTTTGGGTATGAAGGTTACTTTAGCTCGTCGCCAGATACTCGGTATATATCCCGAGGCTAAACTAGTCCTAGCTATTCTAAGTAGGTGAGGGAATATTTCCTTTTGCCCTTTTTGTAAGAGGGCAGGAAATATTCCGTCCACTCCTGGTGACTTGAACGGTTGAAATGTACTTATTGCTCATTTCATCCGTTCCGCAGTAGAAACCCCTATTTGCAGCTTCCCAGTCCGCCTTCTTCGTTTTACTGGTGTCGACTACCGTGGTTATTTCTACTGGTACGCTACCTGGAAAGTGCGTTTGAAGTAATATGGCCTGCTCCTCTTCTCCTTTCGTGTAGGTGCCGTCCAGCTTTTTGAGGGCCATCACTGGATTTGTTCCTCCTTTGGCCATGGCCTTATGTAGCCTTGCAGCCGTTGGAGTGTCAGCAATTTCTTCACAAAAGGTTCTGAAATGTTGCCTTTTGGCTTTTCTTATCTCTTTGTTATACAGAGTAAGCACTTGTACGTATCCCTGCCAATTTCCGTCACTTTTTGCTGTATTGAAAAAATGGCGGACTTGAAATTTCAGTTTTGACAGGTGTCTGTTCCACCATGGTGCATCTTTTTTGGATCTCGCTGTAATCACTAGGCAACTGGATTCAAAGGCTTCCATAATTGCCTTTGTGACTTCCTTAGAGGGTCCTGCTCCAGGTCCATGTGGTGTCTTTTCCCACCTGAACTTAAGCAGTGAAGGTTGTTTTGTAAATTGGTTTTGTAGGCTTCCCAATTGGTTTTTCTCGGAACCCTTCGTATGGGTCTATTGTATTTTACATTCTCTAGGTTCAACTCAATTATCCTGTGATCTGACGACAGGGACGGTTCGGTAGTCACGAATGTAGGCATAGTACCAACATTCAAGACCTCAAGGTCGGTAGTCATAAGAAATTCAAGCAAACACTCACCTCTATAGTTGATATCCGTGCTTTCCCAGATAACATGATATGCATTTGCGTCACAGCCTAAGAGTAGTGGCAGGCGCTCTCTTCTGCAATATTGGATCAGCTCTTGTACCTCCGGCGGTGGTGTCGTTAGCCCATCTCCAGGAAAGTATGCTGAAGCAATTACTATGTTGCGGTTGCAGCTCCCAATGTCGAGCTAGCTGTACGACAATGGGTGTCAAGTCCCGTGACATAAATTCTGTAATACACATAATTAATGTAATTTCTTATGAGAATGCAAGCTCTGGGTGATTCCTGCCTGTTATCGTATACTACCTTTGAAAGTTTGCTTGACAAACCTTTGATTTGCCCTCTATTGATCCAGGGTTCTTGGATCATAACTAGTCCCAGATCTTGGTTAGCGAACATTCGTACAATCACATCGGAGGATGCCCGTTTGTGTTGCAGATTAATTTGCGCTAATCTGGTGAATGTTCTAGTAATGGGAGGAAGGATCAGCAGGTGGTCTGTTTGGACTATCCTGTCCTTCCCTCTGCTGTTCCTTACTCTGATCCGCCAGAAGCTTCTCTTCATCTTCCTTGCTGATAACCTCATCCTCAGAAGAAGAGTTGACTTTAAGAGATTCGAGGCTTAAGCCCTCGGTCTCTTGCCCCTCGTTTCCCTTTGATGCAGTCTCATCGGTGAGGGTGTTCTCCAACAGAGAAGAGGCGGTCGAGGCTGTTGGTTCAAAGTCCATTTTCTCTTCTTCCGCTTCTTCTCGCTTCTTAAAGCCAGATACCGGGACTTGCTTGTCCTTTGCTCCTTAGGAGGAAGATACTGATCGTATGCGACTTGGGATGTCGTCTCCTCTCCGTGCAACGAGTTCAGGCCGCTTCCATGCTTTCAGTCTGTGTGACATCTGAACCGCTGCTCAGATTCGCAGTCCACCAATACCATTTCTGCAACTACGGCCTCCTCCAGCGCCGTCAGTTTTTCGGAGCTAAGCATTACCTGAAGGTATTCCTTAGGCAATATCCCGATTCTATTGAGTTTCGCAGTTTTGGCGTAGTTGGTGACTTGCCTTGCTATGCCCGCTGGTCTACTCATTTTCTGGTGTTGATTCCCAGTTTTCTGTTTTATCCCTCCAGTTCTTTGAGGGAGTGAAATAAATTCAGTACCTCTTTTGCCTTTGGAGTTTTTTCTCGGCGATGCCGTTGAAGAAGTTTCTTCGTCTCTCTTCTTCTTTTCTTCTTGGACCTTTCTCCTCGCTTCCTCAGGTGTCATGCCCTCGTGAAGAAGTCGTAGGTATTTCCTGCAACCTGCTCCGCTGAGTCCTTGCCTCAGCGGATCGTCTCTTCCTCCAGGAGCTTCCACCTTGTTGTTTCCGGAGGATTATCTCCGTGTTTTTGTTTTTTTGTTCATACTCTTGTCCATGTTTGTCCCACGAGTAGCTGGATAATGAATGTCCGCCTCGAGAGAGCTCCGCATGCCGAGTTAAGGAGTATATACAATGGGGTGCCTCCTGGTGCCCTAAGGTTGAAGCCAGTAGAGACTAGTCTTCTATCTAGCCAGCAACTTAAGATTGCACAAATTCCTGCTCAGCAACGAGTGAATATGGCGTCAATATCATTGGTCTCTCAAGTTGAAGGAAGTTGTACTGTGTCACTAGAAACAAATACCCATACATATGAAAACTTTACATTACTGGTTATGAAAAATATTTGCTCAGATATTACATTGGGACACGATTTTCTACATCATCATGAGATGTCATTTAATGGAAATCAAATACTTTGAAAGTATGCGTTATTATGCAAGCAGATATTACTCCTGCATCGCTATTCACGAATCTCAAAAACACTTGCAGATCACTAGAAGTACTTAAATTTATCGAACAAGAAGTCCGGATAATACTTCCTGCAGGTATAATTGAAAAGAGTAATTCGCCTTATGGCCGGTATTATAAAACACTGAACCGATGGTTGAGTTTCAACCTTCGGTTGACTCCATGCAAATTGATAGGATTCAACCGAAGGTTGAAACTCAACAATCGGTTCAATGTTTTATAATAGCGGCCCTTAGAGAGCTCAAGCTTCAGTCACTTCCAGCACAAATCATAAAAGACGAATGGTAATCATCTATGCCCAGACTATAAACAAATTCACTGAACTAGACGCATATCCACTTCCAAACATTATTTGATAAGTGTCAAGGTACCAAGTTTTCAGCACTATAGATCTAAAGAGTGCATATCACCAAATTCCAATTCTCGAACATGAAAAACCTTATACAGCGTTTGAGGCGTGCGGCGAACTATATAAATTCACGAGAATTCGTTTTGGTATTACCAATGGAGTTTCTAGTTTTCAAAGAGTTGTTAATAATTGACAATATAATCAAGAAAGAAAATCTTCAAGGCATATATGCCTATCTTGACGATATCACAGTAGGTGGTAAGACTCAAGAAGAGCATGACAAAAATTGCTGAAAAGTATAAACTTACTATAAACTCTACTAATGTCAAGTTCTTTGTCTAATAAAGCCAATATTTTGGTATAATTCGGAAGTTCTATTCATTACAATGTATTCTTATGTATTTTTGGGACATTATTTTTAAATCATAAGACATTACATCTATAACAAAACCACATTTTCAATAAACCTTGTTCTGTTTGCTGGTCCATTTAATTGCGTATTTACCTGGGCCCATTGTCTGAAGAAGATGGAAAAACCAATACCGCAAAAAACAATATTGATCCCTCGGACAAAATCGATCTTAGGAAAAAAAAACGGTTTTCACGGTTCGGTGTTTTTTTTTTTAAAGCAAACTCGAAGATTTTAAACGCTCCGACGCCTCGGATTTGTAGTGATTTTTCGGACCGATGGACATCGGTAGCAAGTAGCACTCAAACTTTGATCCTTTTGAATATTAAAAATCACTGACCATCGCTTTTTGGTTGAAAGCAATTGCATCATGGTTCGATTATGGTACTTAAGGAGATTTTTGCTATAAGAAGGACAGTAGTAAATTTGTCAATATCAAACGAAAAACTGGCTCATGCAATCCCAAATAAGTGTCCAGTATAAGTAATTCAATAATGCTAACTTAGAAAGTTCATGTAGGTACATAATCAAGTCAAATTAACATTGGTCCGATTCATGGTCGCGGTCTCGTGCCTTGTTTGCGGTCAGGCCTTCTTACGAGTCGTACTGGGGGCCAATAGCGCACCGATTGGTACTCGTGGTACTTTGGCGGCGGTACCCAAAGCCCACGCGATCACCTGCCTCCTTTTTTACATTGTAACTTGTTCTTGTTTATTGTTTAAATGATTTCAAGGCGGTCTATAATTTTGCACGTGTTTAAAGTTAATGTTTATTCATTAGATGAAAAAAAACCCTCTGAAATGTAGTACAATAGAGCTTTAGAGGCTTTAAAATTTGATGTGTTCATTAAGGGCACCAATAGGCGTGGTTCTATTTGCTTTGCGGTACCATTAGATTGAACGTTTTTATGGAAATTTATTGAATAGTTTTTATTGTTGAATGTTTATGAGGAGCCTTCACGCGTTCTGAGAACCCATAGAAGCCCAAAAGCGCTCTTAAGAAAACTTGAAGACAAGATAATTATTACCATTGTTGAGAAAGTTGATTTTAAAAACCAAAATCGGCCCTGTATAGTCACAAACCTAAAAATATAAATTTTTACTTTTACATTTTGCTTATTTGTAGTCGCATTGTGTCGATGAATGGGTGCGAGGTGTCAACTCCATTCTTTTTTTTTCGCATAACTCCGGGAGGCGGGTTTTATTCTCGAACAATACAGTCTCACGCCTCAGCTTCAATGAATGCAATTAAAGGCCATTCTTTGTACCGAAAACGACGTCTTTTCATAGATTTACCGATTTTTTTCGGAATCCATCAATCGGCAAAGACACCAACGGTAGACAATGTGGCATTGGTTTCGGGTACTTGGAAGAATTGGATTACAAAACTGTAACTTATGGTGGTTCTCGAGTGGGTCCATTCAAAAAGTCATTAAAATATTGTTAAAAGATGGTGGTTTTTGTGAAATAGGACTTTGTGAGCTGCTGTAGGTAGATGAAGAATGGGATTAGTTACAGTCAGAATATTAACTCTTTAAGGATTTCTATTTTTGATGTTATATTAAGACCTCCTTCAAGCTTCAAATAGTTTAACTTGAGCTTTTGAAATAGAGAATTTAAATAAACGTGGTGGTCTCATATAAAGTTCTCTAACAAAAATCTTAAGTGACTGTGAAAAATTGTATCCCACTTTCGGCAAAACGAGAGTGTCAAATATCACTCAATCATATAATTTTGAGCCGCACAAGGATTAAATCATGTAATCCCTTGCCCATGACCGATAATCCATCTTTATGACCTTATGACTTCGGCCCGTTTTGTCGACTACTAACTACGACAGGGCGGAAAATCGCGGTAACATAAACTTAAATCTTTCGGTCAACCGTATCGATCGGCCACACAGTACCGCCATTTGGTCAGTACTGACCGCACTTTTAGCACCCGGTATTTGAAACTTTTGGTCGATTTTTGCTGCTAGATTAACGCGAACAATAAAACTTCAGGGCCGGATTTTGTTTTCTACAAATATATTCCAGACTTAACACAAATAAATATATTTATATTCGGTTCAGATAACGAATATTATAATAATTCAAAGTGTATCGAATTTAGATCACAAAACACAAGGCCAAAATGGCTTTAAATGATAAGAAGTGGTGTTTGCACAAGGGTAAAGGTGTTGAGCCACGCGTCCCCTTATATTTGGTTTGGAGCGTGGGTGGACTGTATTTTTATTTCCGCATATCGAAACCTGTTGATTTTCGACGCTCAAGGTGTTACTTTGACACGTTGAACAGTTACCCTTTTATGAAGGGGCCCCTTCGGAATGCAAATAACGACAGGCGAAAGACCCCCTCGCATTTTGACACCTATATCGATATGATAAGACGATACGAAAATTATGTAATTTTTTGTGGATTGTAGGTAAATATTTTGATTGGAAGCGTTTTACACTTATTCATAAATATATTTTGCTAAATTGTCCATGAAAATTCCAATTGTTCTATTCCTTAGATTTCCGCAAAATTTTACTTCCTTTGCATTTAAATGGTGGTGAATGATTTCCACGAGGGTTGAAACGCAAAGAAAATCTGGTGTACAAATAAGAGGAAATATGAGGCTATATAAGGCAATAAGGGGAAATCATGAGGAAGATAAATCTAAAGGAAAGTCTTAAAAAAATCTGTCAATTTTCAGATCTGCATGAGCAGTTTCCAAAAATCTTTATAATTTGAGATTATGTTATTAGAAGAAATCATGGGAAATTATCCATGATTTCTCCTGAAACCGAAATCTAATTGTGTAAAAAAACAAAGGGGTAAACCACACCCCCAAATTTGTGCAAACAATTTCTCAAACTACCCGCAAGTTCCTCTAAATTCCCCACAAATTTCTCCAAACTGCTCGCAAATTCTCTGCAAATGCCTGTTACAAATTTCATAAAAATCTCCAAAATTGTTCTTGATAAATGTATTTTTCTATTTTTATTACGCTCAGTGTTGAAATTGATAAATTTCTCCAATTTCTCAAACATTCCTCCAATTTTCTATAAATTCCTTCAAGCTCCTCACATATTCCTCCAAATTTCCCACAATTTTTTTAAAATTCTCCACAGTTTTGGCAAACTATTCTTAGCTGGTTTGCTGCTTAAAGGTGAACGCTCAGAATGAACTTTTTATTTATTTTTTTGAATTTCAATCTTTTCTTTATCCACTTGCAAAAATTCAATACAAACCTTCAAGCTTTTCTCGCCAAAAAAAAAACAAAAAACTTCCTTCAATGCCGTTTTTTGAAGCTTGATTTTTTCCAAAATGATAATGAACACATTTTATCTCACATTCTTGTTAATTTCAATCCGATCTTAACGTAATTAGGCTTGAAATAAAGCCATTCAAATCATTAGTGCATAATTTCAATACAGCTTGAATAGTTTTTAGATGTTCAAGCTTCAAAGTTTTTTTCGAGGTGTTTTTACTTTGATTTTTATCAAGGTGAACAAGGTCTATGGAATGAACCACCCCTCCCCCCTGAATTTATGCAGACAATTGCTTAAACTTCTCGTAAATTCCTCAAAACTACTCGTAAATTTTCTGGAAGTACTTGTTACAATTCCCTGAAAATCCCCAAAATTGTTTATAATAAAAACTGTATTTTTCTATTATTATTAGGCTCAGTGCTAAAATCAATAAATTCCCCCAATTTCTTATGGATTCCTCCAATTTTCCATAAATTCCTTCAGATTCCCCACAATTTCTTCTAAATTTTCCACAATTTTGCTTAGTCCTGCTTGTCCATAAGACATATATATAAGCTCTGTTCTTCCCACCGACATGAGTACCCTTCTAGATTATAGAGATTTTGCAAAACTGCGCATGCGTTAGATCTAGAGATTGACTGATTTCCTTAAGATTTTTCATGATTTCTTTGATATGTCCTCCGAGTTCCTTATGATTTCCCTTGATTTCCCCATGGATTTCTTCTGACTTAAACTTTGAATTTCCTCTTCATTTCCTCTAATTTGTACACCAGATTTACTTTGTAATTTATCCCTAAGAAGTAAACCGCAGGTAAGTTTTTGTACACCATCAGATTGCGATTTTATGGGAATTCAAGCATGATTTGTTATCCCATTATTTCTTCTGATTACCGTTAGGATTACCCAAGAGTTCCTTTAGGTTCTAGAATGATGATTTCCAGTGGATTAATTCATTCGTCAAGTAGGATAAACGTTCAATTTATTGAAAAATAGGTGGGTAACTGGAAATTACTGGTTCTGGAACAGGAACAAAGCTTATAGAGCTATTATGTGATTGTTTTTTCAAACTTCCAATTATTCCATTTGAACTTCCTTAGATTTCCGTAAACTTCCCTAAATTTTACTTCCTTTGCATTCGAGTGGTAATAAATGATTTCTACAACGGGTAAACCAGGAACGAGGGAAAGGACCCTGCCCAAAGTATACGGAAATTGTGTTTAAGTCAGAATTGGCTGAATTTTGTATGTACCTAAAGTAGATCACGCCTTTCTGATTAAAAATTACCATTCTGAAAAATTACTATACGTAACACACCACTACGCCACAAGCTTACCTATTTGTGTTACATTGTATGTACTTGAACGATAACTTATTATATAAAGTCAGAATTTGTAAGATTATGCACTTTTTGTCAATTTGCCTTTCAACAGGAACTAGTAATGTTACTTTACCAAAATAGTAACATAATGTGAAAAGTTATTCAAGTACAAATGAGTGGATTGTTGCGGAATTTATGGAAGGACCTCTGCGAGACGAGCGCAGCGAGTTCCGTAGTCATCTATTCATTAACACGTTGTTCAAGTACGATATTAACCTCACTCACTCACATGTCAGTTATTCTTATCAGTTCAAAAACTACAAGTTTCAGGTGAGTGTCTTATTTGAATAGTTCAATTAAATATTGGTGAGTAGATGGCTGCGGAACTCGCTGCGCTCGTCCCGCAGAGGTCCACCCATAAGTTCCGCAACAATTCACTCATTTGTACTTGAATAACTTGTCACATTATGTTACTAGTTTGGTAAAGTAACATTACTAATTCCTGTTGAAAGGCAAATTGACAAAAAATGAATAATCATAATCTTACAAATTTTGACTTTATATTATAAGTTATTGTTCAAGTACAAATAAGTGGAATATTGCGGAACTTATGGTTGGACCTCTGCGGGACGAGCGCAGCGAGTTCCGCAGCCATTTAATCACCAATATACTGCTGAACTGTTCGAGTAAGACATTCACTTGAAACATGTACCTAGTTTTTAAACTAATGAAAATAACGCACATTTGAGTGAGTCAGTTTAGTATTGTAATTAAACAACATATTGATGAATAGATGGCTGCGGAATTCGCTGCACTCGTCTCGCAGAGGTCCACCCATAAGTTTCGCAACAATTCACTTATTTGTACTTGAATAACTTGTCACATTATGTTACTAGTTTTTTTAAAGTAACATTACTAATTCCTGTTGAAAGGCAAATTGACAAAAAATGAATAATCATAATCTTACAAATTTTGACTTTATATTATAAGTTATTGTTCAAGTACAAATAAGTGGAATATTGCGGAACTTATGGTTGGACCTCTGCGGGAAGAGTGCAGCTAGTTCTGCAACTATTTAATCACCAATATACTGTTGAACTATTCGAGTAAGACATTCACTTGAAACATATACCTAGTTTTTAAACTAATGAAAATAACGCACATTTCAGTGAGTCAGTTTAGTATCGTAATTAAATAACATATTGATTAATAGATGGCTGCGGAATTCGCTGCACTCGTCTCGCAGAGGTCCACCCATAAGTTTCGCAACAATTCACTTATTTGTACTTGAATAACTTGTCACATTATGTTACTAGTTTTTTTAAAGTAACATTACTAATTCCTGTTGAAAGGCAAATTGACAAAAAATGAATAATCATAATCTTACAAATTTTGACTTTATATTATATGTTATTGTTCAAGTACAAATAAGTGGAATATTGCGGAACTTATGGTTGGACCTCTGCGGGAAGAGTGCAGCTAGTTCTGCAACTATTTAATCACCAATATACTGTTGAACTATTCGAGTAAGACATTCACTTGAAACATATACCTAGTTTTTAAACTAATGAAAATAACGCACATTTCAGTGAGTCAGTTTAGTATCGTAATTAAATAACATATTGATTAATAGATGGCTGCGGAATTCGCTGCACTCGTCTCGCAGAGGTCCACCCATAAGTTCCGCAACAATTCACTTATTTGTACTTGAATAACTTGTCACATTATGTTACTAGTTTGGTAAAGTAACATTACTAATTCCTGTTGAAAGGCAAATTGACAAAAAATGAATAATCATAATCTTACAAATTTTGACTTTATATAATAAGTTATTGTTCAAGTACAACTAAGTGGATTATTGCGGAACTTATGGGCGGACCTCTGTGGGACGAGCGCAGCGAGTTCCGCAGCCATTTACTCACCAATATATTGTTGAACTATATTCAAATAAGACACTCACCTGAAACTTGTAGTTTTTGAACTAATGAGAATAACTGACATTTGAGTGAGTCAGGTTAGTATCGTACTTGAACAACGTATTAATGAATAGAGGTCCACCCATAAGTTCCCCAATAATCCACTTATTTGTACTTGAACAATAACTTATTAATGGACTGAAGTCACTAGCACAGAAATAGAATAAAGAATGAATAAAAAATACAATAGAATAGAAATAAACAAAAAATCCTGCTCCAGTTCCAGCTCCAGTCTTTCTCATCTTGAAAATTTGAAAAAGTATAATACCTATCTAAGAAATGTAAATCGTGCCAAGTTTTTCAAAGTGGTGCCACCGTGCATTTTGCGCGCGAAAAGTGCCACTTTTGGCACATTTGTGCCCTTTGAACAACACTGCTTATTATATAAAGTTAAAATTTGTAAGATTATGATTATTCACTTTTTGTCAATTTGCCTCTCAATAGGAATTAGTAATGTTACTTTACCAAACTAGTAACATAATGTGACAAGTTATTCAAGTACAAATGAGTGAATTGTTGCGGAACTTATAGGTGGACCCAGCGAGTTCCGCAGTTATCAATTCATTTACACGTTTTTCAAGTACGATAACAACCTGACTCACTCAAATGCCAGTTAAGTATTCTCATTAGTTCAAAAAAAAGTTTCAGGAGGGTGTGTTATTTGTATAGTTCAACAATATATTGGTGAGTAGATGGCTGCGGAACTTGCTGCGCTCGTCCCGCAGAGATCTACTCATAAGTTTCGCAACAATCCACTTATTTGTACTTGAACAATAACTAATTATATAAAGTCAGAATTTGTAAAATTATCCACTTTTTGTCAATTTGCCTTTTAATAGGAATTAATAATGTTACTTTACCAAACTAGTAATATATTGTGACAAGTTATTCAAGTACAAACGAGTGGATTGTTGCGGAACTTATGGGTGGACCCAGCTATCTATTCACCAATATATTGTTCAAGTACAATACTAACCTGATTCACTCAGTTGTGAATTTTTCTCATTAGTTCAAAAACTACACGTTTCAGGTGATTGTCTTATTTGAACAGTTCAACAGTATATTGGCGACTGCGGAACTCGCTGCACTCGTCCCGCAGAGGTCCACCCATAGGTTCCGCAATAATCCATGTATTTGTATGTACGTTCATTACAATGTTTAAGTGTTTTACTTGCTACCTATGAAATTAATTTTCTCAAAAAGGAATAATTTTTCAGGATTGGTGCAATGGTAATTTTTAATCAGGAAGGCAAGATCTACATTATATACAAAATTCAGCCAATTCTGACATGAACACAATTTCCGTATACTTTGGGCAAGGTCCTTTAGTATACAAATTTGGGGAAATCTAAGGCAATAAGGGAAAATCATAGGGAAATCAGAGGAAATCAAGGAAAATCTAAAGGAACTCGGGAGAAATTTTAAGGGAATCATGAGAAATCTTAAGAAAATCAGCTAATCTCTAGATCTGCATGCGCAGTTCCAAAAAACTTATAATTTGAGGTTATGTTGTCAGAAGAAATCAGGGGAAAATTTATTGGTGTATAGAAACTCAGTGGTGAACTGCAAGAAAAATCTGGTGGACAATTTAGAGGAAATCAACAAGTAATTCGAGGAAATCTGAGGCCGTCAGGGAAAATCATTGGAGAGGAACAGGGATTATCTTAACGTAATCATGGGAAATTTTACGGAAATCAGTCAATTTCTAGATCTAACGCATGCGCAATTTTTTAATTTGACATATGTCATCAGATGAACTCTTGGGACAACTCTATTGGCAATCAGAAGAAATCAGGAGAAATTAGGATAATCATGCATAATTTCCCATAAAGCCGCAATCTGATGGTGTACTAAAACTGACTTGCGGTTTACTGGTAAATCGCAAGGGTGTACGATTAGGGGAAATGAAGAGGAAATCCGAGAGAATTTAAAGCAATTAGGGGTAATCATAAGGAAGTTAGAGGAAATCCATGAAGAAATCAAGGGAAATCTTAAGGAAACCGGGGGAAATTTTAAGAAAATCAGTTAATCTCTAGATCTAACGCATGCGCAAAAATATTTTAAATTTAAGGTGATCTTATCAGGGGAACTCTTGGACAATCTTAATGGTAAATCAAATCATGCATGAATTTCCATAAAACCGCAATTTTATAATGTACAGGGTGGCCCGTTTATTTTGTCCTATCTCTGTATATGGAAATGTAGATATTTTATGAAAAAAAGTTTTATACAAAAGTTGTAGGGTTTAAATCATTAATTCGTTTATTTGTATGTTTCCCTTTGATCAAAGTCCGACTTTGAAATATTTATTTTAAACGTCTAACGTTTCTACAATAATCTAAAAAATGGCCATTCCCCGAAAATAACCTTAAATAAATCCAAAACCGTGCATAACAACCCTATCAAACTATATATATTTATATTTGTCTTTAAAAGCGCTATCAAAAAATATGAAAATATACAGGATGTTCTATTTTAAAAAAAAATTAAATCTGATGTGTCACACTTTTTTGATTCCCCTTGTATATGCGCAAATATAAAAAAACAAATTAATAATTTAAGCCCTACAACTTTTGTATAAAACTTTTTTTCATAAAATATCTACATTTCCATATACCGAGATAGGACAAAATAAACGGGCCACCCTGTACAAAAACTTACCTGCGGTTTACCTCTCAGGGGTAATTTGCACAGAAAATCTGGTACAAGTTAGGGGAAATAAAGGGGAAATTCAAAGTTCAGTCAGAAGAAATCCATGAGGAAATCGAGGGAAATCTTTAGGAACTCTGCGAAAATTTCAAAGAAATCATGGAAAATCTTAAAGAAATCATAGATTTAATGCATTCGCAGATTTCAAATTTTTTTATAATGTGAGGTGATATCAGGGAAACTCTTGGGCAATCTTACTGATAATCAGAAGAAATTGGGATTTCCAGCAGGTGGTTTTTCTCCCTGAATCTTTCTATGAGCAAATTTTGACAAAGTTGTTTCTATATTTTTGATAAATAGAATGACTTGCAAATTCAAATGTACTATGGTTGATGAAAGTTTTAGCATTTCGAACATCTTCTACAGTAACATACTGAGTCTGTATCATTTCCAGTACCTAAATTTTTTATTTGACCTTGTACAGTCAGAATTTCCACGTCAGCACATGTCATACAATACTAATTGCTTACTTCTTCTCAAAACTATAGCATCTAAAGCAAAATTCAAAAACTAAATTAAAACAAAAACTGCATTATTCTAAGAATCTATAGCAATTTCCAATCAAAATGGAAATCGGCAAACATTAAGAACGAGCCCTTTTAATAGAGATCTGACAACATAATGGAAATAAACGAGCTTTCAAACCTAAATTGATTTCAGGCTTTCAATTTAGTGTTGCATATATTCTCACTAAATCTTATGAATTTTAAAAAGGGCTTTTGTCGGTTATATTTCGCAATATTTCCGATCAAAAAGAATAAATCTTTAAAATTAGCCATATACGATTTTTCAATATATTTTTATAGGAACTGCTCAGCCAATAATCTATTGATCTTCAGGGGTCCAATGGTAAAATTTCCTTTTTTGGTTTTTGTCCTATTGTATCCCCGGCTGACTGCTTTGTCAGATTTTACACCTGAATTGCACAAAACCATCATTCTTGGAAATAACGAAATTTAAAAGTATTTAAAGGGACACTTTTGTGACTCTCTCGAGGACATTTAAATTGAGCACTTTTATAATTCAAATCCAGGTCAGCTGATGGTTAATAATGATTAATTAATAAAACAAGATTCATCATTGTAATAAGGTGTCATAATTAAGAAGGAAAGAACAAAAACCGAACCTAATTTGGCTTTTTGTTTGTTGTTGCAGACATATCAAGTTGATTGAAGTTATACAAATTGGGCTAATTTGTGCTTATAGCTGTTTTGTGTCATTAAATGGTCCAAAATCGAATTGGTAAACTTTATGGTACCACTTCGAAATTTAATTATCTACCATTCTAATGCCCACCTTGGTCATAAAAAAAAAACACCCTTGGGCTTAGTAAAAAGGATTAGAAGAGGTTCTAAAAACTTTTAAATTGGCATCAATAAAATTCACACAATGGATGGATTATTGCTAAACCCTTTTGAAACTGGAGTATGTATAGTGTGGGAACCAGAAATAACCAAATTGTTGATTATTTAAGATTAATATGAAACAAAAATCTCCACACGACAAGATGCTGAGCTTAAAATCCTCTTAAAGTATCCTTCTTGATGACAGATAACTGCTCGTTTAAGGACAGAAGACAATGTCTCGATGACAGCCATAAATTGTCTTTTTTAAAAAAGATTTTTTTTATATAATAAAACGCTTTTCAGTAGTAGAAATTTACGGCTTGGTAATCGGATATTTTTTTTATGTAGTAGGTGTGGGAAGCGGACAAAAATTATACAGTTATTTTGGTGTCAATTTCTAATAATAAGTAAAATATTTTGACAGATTCTAAGAAGTACAACCAATTTCCTTTAAATCCTTGAAAGTTTGTCCTATAACAACGAGTTTGTTGACAAAATAATTTCATAGTTCAACGAATTCCAATTAATTTTTTCACACTTCCCTTTTGAGAATTCGAGGCCATTTACTTGCCATATTTTTGGTTAAATTGAACCAGAGATTAAGGTACCCATGTAGCCACATGTCAAAATTTTTTTCGACAATAGCGTACTAATCGTTCTTTTGTACGTACAATTCATTCAATAACGTTTTATTAAGACATTTCTATGGATAAGGCAACCCTTTAAGACGGATGACTTTCAATTTTTGCTTTCTGACTAAAAAAGATATTAATCTAGTTATCGATTGTAGTGAGTTCAACAATAAATCATATAGGTATAGATAATTTTGTTTTCTTATAATCATTGAGAGTGGATATAATTTGTTATATAAGTGCCTATAATTTCTAAGAAAATAATAATTTGAATCAAAAACCCAAATCATCCATCACACAAAATATGCACGCAAATTCTATGACAAGTCCAAAAGATTTATCCACCGATTACAAAGAGATCAGGGCTAGTTTAAAGACTATTTAAAGTTCCAACAATAGATGGATGTGTACAAATAGTCCCATAATGATAGCCAGTAAACAGAGCCCTTGCGGTTCTGTTGTGGGCTCTAAATCTGCACTTTTGTGTGGTCTTTGAGGAGATTCTCAAAAGTTATTTCGAAAAAATCCATGTGATTGATAAAAACCTTTATTTTGTGTATACTGTTTTGAAACCACTGGTTGTTTTCTGTTACATTCAACAACCCACCCACAAACACACATTACCAACATTTAGATGTCATCTTCGACAGTATCTATTGAAATCATTTTAATTGAATTCCAACACAATACTGAACAATAATTTTTGGGGGCACAACTGGTGCGAAGAACAATACGATGTTGCCAAAATATATCTCGTATCCCATTGAGTTTTTGTATGGCGTGTGACAACATAATTTTGGGTGGGTTTTTATATTGATTCTTCGAAATGTCACGTAAAAAACTTATTAATAAATACATAAAATGCCTGATGGCACAAGCCAACATTTTACGCTCTTTTATCCTGGACCAGAATGCCGCGCACACTCAAAATGTTACTCTTATAAATAATGTATCGATCATTATCGATTATTTGCATGTCAGCGTGCAATATTAAATTGCTACTTTATTCCTGTACCGATGCAATAAAAATAAAAATTATATTCATTGCGTCGTTTTATGTACATAAATGTCCCGGAATAATTTTATACATTATGGACAACTTTCCTTACCATCATCGATATGGTACTATATTTCGATTCTCTACACTGCTGCGAATATCGAAAGTGTTGGCAATTATATACGGTTTTACTTTTTATACAAGAGAATTTTCCAAAAATAAAATGCACAGTAGTTCGTGTCTTTGGTTCATAATCTTAGCAATTTGCAAACAGATTCCAATTTATTATTTTCGCACTCAGCACCAACACGAAAAGTACCAATAAAAATTGAAATCAATGGTCTCAGGTGGGTTCCAATTATTGTCACGAATATTTTGCATATTCCGTTATACTAAAATGTTGCTAAATTATTCAAAGAATATTTTCGAAGCAGGTCATATTATGTATGTTTCTTGAAATTAAAAATACCCAGAACGAATCCTTGTAAGTAGTTGCAGGATACCAAATCAAAACACCAATCTAATTGACACTGTATAAACAAAATCTGACGCGTGCTTTAAAGCACTTCCAGATATTGGATTACTTGAAAAATAAATCTGCTCTCTGCTACTTCGAACCCTATCAAACTTCAATCTCGACTACCATATATTTTTTGGAATTCTTTTGCGAAAATACATCTGCCCAGAAGAGAGGACAATTGGAGACCACCTACACTTGAGATTGTTTATCTAGATGACCGTGGCCGAAACTGATGACAACTATGTTTGGACAATTTGTGACAGAATCGATTGGTGGCTTCTTTACTTAGGTATACCAGAAAATAAATGAAGAGTTATATGTATGTGAGTTTCTTCGATAACAACAAGAGCAGTTTAAAGGAGACAGTCAAATTTTTTTTTATGCATTTATTAATTACAATAAAAGACAAGTTCTACAATGATTAAAGGCATTGTATGAATTGATAGGCTGACCCTCATAGAAAGGTCATAACTTTTTTTTTATTATACAGTGTGGTTAATCAAGTGTGCAACATATAGGATTTTTTTTTAGTAATAGCACAATCAAAATACAAAGCAGGTCAAAAGTTAATGCATGTCTGATAATCATTAGATGCACAGAATAGTTGCAAGTCAAACAGCATACAGGGTAAAAATATCAAAATTGTAGTGATATTTGAACAAAGTTATGTAAAATTGATTCGATTTTGATTAATTTTTGAAAGTATTAAGGGCGGAAATAAAAAATAAAAAAAAAATATAGAAATTATAGATTTTTTTCGAAATAAAATAAAAAAATCTTAGGAGGCTATGTTTTGGTACTTAGGCATAACTTTTAATTTCAAACAACTTTTCTCTATACCATTTTGCTAAATTTTCTAAAATGAGGTACTTTACAGTACAATTTTGATAGAGTAGAAGGCGCAAAGCTGAAAGTGCAGGACAGAAAGTGCAGGCTGAAAGTGCAGTTCAAAATGCAGTACAAAAACTGCAATTTAAAAAGTGTAGACTAACTAGAATATAATTTAAAACGGAGCATTAGTCTCGGCGAGATTTACGTGTTTAACTTGAGCACGCTTTCCAATTTCGCAGGAAGAACTCTTTCTTGCTCTTACTGAAGTAGATTCAACTATTGATTTCAAATGGTGTGCTCTCGTTTGGATTCTAGCCGCTCTCGGAGCACTCCCCTAAATATCCGTGACGTCAACGCCTAGACGAAGAACGCTCTAAGAGCGATGATTTTGAATAGTTGAACACTTGAAATGTTGCTCACTCAATACTCAAATCAATCCGAATACAAAATTTTGCATTGCACTTTCGAAATCGGAGCTCAATGTGCTCTAAAGCAAGTACAATTTATTGATCCGTAAATGATTTGATTTAAATTGCGAATGTGAATAGTTCCGAATCTGTTCTGAATTCCTATTTAGAGAGAAACTATTGCCACAGTGTATAAAAAAAGAGCAAAGTTGAAAGTAAAGTGCAGAAAGGACAGAGCAGAAAGTGTAGTACAAGAAGTGCAGTTCAGAAAGTGTAAAACAACTAGAGTAAAGTAGAGAGTGCAGTGCACAATCCGAATCAATTTGAAACTAAATAAAAATTATTGTCGTACAGAGAGTCGGGATTTTATTTTACCGTGAATACTTTCGAAACAGGGAACCGAAACTTTTAACTCTGTTTCTGAATTAAATTCCTAGAATCAGCAAACTTAGAATTTTTAATCTCGATCTTATGGTTCTCGTTTAATCGATAGAACTAATTTAGAATCACTCCGGAACCGATTCTAATTAAACCGCAAATCAAGAGCTGTAATGGCACTTTCAAATAGCTTGCACTTGCTCTAAGCAGCAAGTGCAGGCGGAAAGTACAGAACTGAAAGTGCAGTGCAAAAAGAACAGAACAAAAGGTGCAGTACAAAAAATATAAAGCAACTTAAACACAGCAAAAAGTGCAGTGCTTAATCCAAACCAATTTAAAACTAATTTAGAATTGTGGTAGAGATTTGCATTTCACTTTCAAAATGGAAACTAAGTGTGTTCTAGAACAGTTAAAATTTATTGATCTGCAAACGAAACAACAGTGTTACAGATGGGACAGAACAGAGAATGGAGTACAAAAAATGCAGTTCAGAAAGTGTAGAACAAATAGAATAAAACCAAAAATGTCCAGTGCAAAATCTAAGTTAGTTTGAAACATTTAATTGTGGTAAAAACTTGCACTACACTCTCAAAATGGAACCTGAGCCTGTTCTAGAACATGTAAAATTTATTAATTCGCAAGCGAAACTACAGATCGTGCGTTCGGTATTTAGATCTGAGTTTTCCGAGCTTGAATTTTATTGTTCATTTATTTGAAAAGTGTACTTGGTGCAGGCTCATTCGCGTTCGTTTATCAAAATTTCTGGCACTCTGATACAGCCTTCAAGCTCTGTTCGCTAGCTAATCACGTCATTACAGTTCCGCTCAGCACGCTCTGCTCTTTGAGCAAAATACCGAACGCAAGGAGAGTAAGAAGTACAGTGCAGATGGGATAGAACAGAAAATGCATTAATCAATAAATGCAGTTAGAAAGTTAGAGCAACTAGAGTAGAACAAAAAGTGTAGTATACAATCTAAACCAATATAAAAATTTCGTTACTCGAGAGAGAAGAAAAATATGAGGTAAAGAGACGGAGGAAGGCAGCTATTGAATGTCACAAACCAAGGAGTATAAACGCAAAAAGGATTGCCTATTATTGACAAGCGCCGATATTGACACAAACCAAGGATTATAAGCGTAAAGAGGATTGTTTATTGTCAATGCGAAGATTCTCTATGATAAAGGGTAACGTGATGACGTATCTGGGGTACCTTATGGAGATTTGTATTATCATGAGGCACCCCAGATGACGTCATAAAGTTATTAGGTAACCTGCCTCGCTCAAATACCCTTGTTATCAGTAGGATTATTGACAAGCGCCCATAACATTGTGACGTTACTACTGATGCGCGTCTAACCTTGCGTCTCCTTTTTTTTAGATATACTATTATCGTGTCAAGTCTAAAAGCTGTATTAAGCCTAGTACTCATAACTGCGAAATTTGCACATTTTTGACATTGCTTCGACAAATTGACGTTTTATGCGTGAATCAAACGTCAAATTGTCGAAGCAATGTCAAAAAAGTGCGAATTTCGCAGTTATGAGTACTAGGCTTAAGGGGGGAATAGTTTTGATGAAGTTTCACTTCTACCACGTGTACAGGGTGTTTTTTTATATATTGACACCCCACCTACAGCCTTCACCTTTACAGGTAGATGAAAAATGTAAATACAAAAGTTGTACAGTATTGGCTGAATTTTTAGAATCCATTGTTAGAAACAAAAATTGAATGTCAGAAATGTGAAATTTTGTATACTTTCAGCTTTTTTCAAATGGGATGCTCTACACTTGGTTCTATATTCTTGAAGAGCACAATTTCCCGATTCCAAAACTATATAGTTTGTCTATATTTGGTTGAGCCGTTTCCAACATATTTGGTTCTAAAAATTTTAAAAATATTATCAGAGAAACCAAATACCTCAAATTTTACCTGCAGCTTTCACCTGTACAGGTAGAATGGTTCACAAAATCAGTAGTAGGATAGTATTTTTACAATTTTTGGAGCCGAATATATGAGAAATTGCTCAATAAAATATAGATCGGGGCATTGTGCTCTTCAAGAATATAGAATGAAATATAGGATATCTGATTTGAAAAAAACTGGAAGCATGCAAAATTTCACATTTGTGACATTTAAATTTTGTTTCTGACCATGATTTCTAAAAATTCAGCCAAAACTGTACAACTTTTGTATTTACACCTTCTTTCTACCTGTAAAGGTAAAGTTGTAGGTGGAGTGTCAATATATAAAAAAAACACTCTATACAAATAAGTGGATTATTGCGGAACTTATGAGTAGACCTCTGCGGGACGAGCGCAGCGAGTTCCGCAGCCATCTACTCACCAACATACTGTTGAATTGTTCAAATAAGACACTCACCTGAAACGTGTAGTTTTTGAACTAATGCGAATAACTCACTTTTGATTGAGTCAGGTTAGTTTCGTAATTAAATAACATATTGGTGAATAGATGGCTGCGGAACTCGCTGCGCTCGTCCTGTAGAGGTCCACCCATAAGTTCCGCAACAATTCACTCATTTGTTCTTGAATAATTTGTCACATTAGGTTAATAATTTGGTAAAGTAACATTATGAATTCTTGGTTATCAGGTTAGTATTGTACTTGAACAGCATATTGGTAAATAGATGGCTAGGTTCACCACAAAAAGTGGATAATCTTACAAATTCTGACTTTATATAATAAGTTATTGTTGAAGTATTGCGATCTATTCACCAATATACTGTTGAACTGTTTAAATAAGACACTCACCTGAAACGAATAGTTTTTGAACTAATGAGAAAAATTCACAACTGAGTGAATCAGGTTAGTATTATACTTGAACAACATATTGGTGAATAGATGGCTGGGTCCACCTATAAGTTCCGCAAAAATCCACTCATTTGTACTTGAATAACTTGTCACAATATATTACTAGTTTGGTAAAGTCACATTACTAATTCCTGTTGAAAAGCAAATTGACAAAAAGTGGATAATCTTACAAATTCTGACTTCATATAATGAGTTATTGTTCAAGTACAAATAAGTGGATTGTTGCGGAACTCATGGGTGGACCTCTGCGGGACGAGCGCAGCGAGTTCCGCAGCCATCTACTCACCAGTATACTATTGAACTGTTCAAGTAAGACATTCACATGAAACGTGTAGTTTTTAAACTAATGAGAATAACTCACATTTGAGTGAGTCAGGTTAGTATTGTAATTGAATAACATATTTGTGAATAGATGGCTGGATCCACCCATAAATTCTGCAACAATCCACTAGTTCGGTTTGCGTTTATATGATCATTTGAAACCCCCTAAACTATACACACTGAAGTATTTTGAGATTTGGAGCCAGATTCAAGATTCAAAAAAATTGAAAAATTGATAAATCACTTCAAATTGTTTAACACGATTTTATTTCTGGAACAATAACTCCAAATGAACTGAAATTTTTAGGGATGCTACTCCTCTACTGTGAGTTAGCAAATCTTAACTTCCTATTAATATAGACTCTATGTTGAGTAAATCTTTTTGTCAATTAAGTTATTATCTCATTAAGTAATCACCCAATCACCTATATATTGAAAACTAATTAACTTAATTAACTTTCCAATGTTTTTTTCGCAAAAAAATCAAACTGCCTAACGAAGTGCCTCTAATATAATTCAAGCACTGATGCTTTTTATTGACTGCATAAATGGCCATTTTCAATAAAATCCAATTATCCGCGGACGTATTAAATTAAAATTGCTTCTTCACCGTAGAAATATAGATTCGCGCGGGTTTATTTTCACTATCCGGTTTGAAATATTTTACTCAAAAATCCCGAAACCTTGTGGCGTCTATTGATGGCCATAGTTGTCTATGGCGGTATTCTAAAAAAGAGTTTTATCTATAACAGATATAGACTTCTAGGTGGTCAAAATTTAATTGCTTTCAAAAACGAGCTACTGTTTTAATGTGGAAAATTAATTACATTTTTAAATAAATGTACCTTTATGTGCCGATTATAAAAAACTATTTGCTAAATCGCACATAAAATTAATCTTTAATTTAGAACTTGCTTTTTTAAGTGGTAAAATGCACCCTTTGACGCCACCATTTTTAATTTAAAGATTAAATGAGGTTTTATGTGTCCGGATTTGAGATATACTAATTAAATGGTCTGCGAATTTTCACTAAATTAGCTCGATATAACTAAAGCTTAAAACGTTTTGACGATAGTGTTTTATGCTTATTTGCTTATGGGGATTCAAGACAACCGATATACGCACTATGGTGGAAATTTAAACTATACATTGTTATACATTGTTTGTAAATTTGTTTATTTATAAAATGTCACTGATTCAATCAAACATGTTTGGTATATTATGAAACTGATCTTACTTACACAAGAACATCTTGAATATTGAACATGTGTATAGAAAAACTATGCTATTCAGAGAAACAATTCTAAAATGAAGGCCTATTCAGAAAGTACTTGTTAGGAATAAGAAAATACTTTCAAAGATATTCAAGTTGCAGAATCTTTGTTGATCTGACTTTATCATGATTGGGATCATCAGGCAGACAAAATCTTCTAGAAACAGATAGGACTTTTACAGGTAATTTTTAAATTTGATCACCTTTCATTTATTCAAGAAACAAGTTACGAAAAAAAAAATACATATTCTGATAAGACCACACAAGATTGTACTCGATTAAGCAAAAAAAAAATATAATTTGGACAACAAGAAAAAATTGAAGTTATTAAATTAAATTTCAATCTCAAAATACGGCTTTAATTGCAACAATAAATTTGTCAAGCCCAGTGGCTGGACATTTTTCAATTTTAACAGTTACTTAATTTTTGCTTAAATAAGCGATTACTTTTTTCGTGGGCCAATTATTCTACAACTATACAAGAAGCGTGCCTTCACGTGTCTCTTCTATTATATCCTTCAAGGAAGCACATCCTTACATTACAGCCTCCCTCATTAATATTATTTCATACGCGAAATAAAATGCAAGCCTCTATATTATATTATTTTATACAGCCCAGGTCGTGTGCAATAGGAAGTCGGACAATAGCCCAGGGGGTCCCGAAGTGCATTTTCGAATTCCACCTATTTCCTCTCTCTGCCAAGATTCGCGTGCGTCTTTGGTTTCGAAATCTTTTGTCGTTTTTGTTCATTTGCGCCCCGTAATTATGGGTCTCATGTTTGAGTCCTACGTCTATTCAATGTCCAATGGTTTGTGTTTTTTTTCGGTTCTGATTTTTCAAAATTATAACGGCCACAGCATCTTCGGAGCTGCAACATTGCATTAACATTTTCGGAGTGACCTGAAACCGGTATTGCGTGTAGTAGGCAATCAAATTGGTATTTGCTGGGGCATGATATAATATACTTACACTCGGTTTCGTTGCATTCATAAAATTTAAACGACAAACGAGGCTAAGAGCTGTTATAGGCTTATAAAATGTGATGGTTGGGGTTTTTAGGTTCCTAGTTGTCTAGAATGTTCCTGGAATTTTCGTCAAAGCCTTTATTTCTAGAAGAGACCAGTGATTATTGTGTGCTCTAGAAAAGTTTCACTCACTGGTAAATCATTATTTCAAATTTTGATCATCATTGGTTCTTGATTCGCAGGAGAAACATTTTACGAATACAATTGTTATTTATTACCGGCTCTTGATTGGCTCTACATGTTTTCTGGAGTCATTCAAAACAGTCAATTATTGTCGGTCTTTGATTCGGTGTGCAATTTTTTTCAAGACAATCAAAAGAAGGACTTTGACTATTGTGAGCTCCAGTAAAGTTTTACTGGCGAATCATGAATCTGAATTTTGATCATTATTGGTTTTAGATTCGCAGGTGAGGCATTTCACGAGCAAATTACCGACTCTTGATTGGCTCTACAATTTTTCAAGAGCCAGTAATAGTCAGAATTTCGATTATTGTCGGCCCTTGATTCGTTTTGCAGTTTCTATGAAGACAATCAAGAAGAAGGACCAGAAATAAAAGAAACATTGACTATTGTGAGCTCCAAAAAAGTTTTACTTGCGAATCATGAATCTTAATTTTGATCATCATTGGTTCCGCTCTTCTTCCGAATTTATTTATGTCAAATGTTATCGAAAGCTTTCTCTGAATGCACATAGAGCGGTTTTTTAATTTGAGTGTGCTCTTAGTGACAATACTGTATATAGGAATATCTAAGTATGGATTTACCTGGGAAATTGAGTCTTTTGAAGCGGGCTTTCTATTAGGAATTCACGCCTGATGTGTATATCAATGATTTTCTCCATAGTTTTTAAGAAAAATGAGGTTGTACTAATAGGTCTGTTTCTGCAGAAATCACAAACCAGTCAGAGTGATTTTTTTTGGTTAAAAATAGTTAAATCACTCCCCCCTCCCAAATATATGCAAACAATTCCTCAATTTTCATTATTTTTCTTAAATTTCGATCCTAGGTCTTAAAAGTTTTTGAAAATCCAAATCATAAGGTAGCTACCTTATTAGTACTTACTTGAATAATAATTTATTATATGTATAAAGTGAAAATTTGTAAGATTATTCACTTTTTGTCAATTTGCCTTTCAACAGGAATTAGTAATGTTACTTTACCAAACTAGTAACATAATGTGACAAGATATTCAAATACAAATGAGTGAATTGTTGCTGAACATATGGGTGGACCTCTGCGGGACGAGCGCAGCGAGTTCCGCAGCCATCTATTCATCGATATGTTGTTTAATTACGACACTAAACTGACTCACTCAAATGTGCGTTATTATCATTAGTTTAAAAATTACACATTTCAGGTGAATGTTTTACTTGAATAGTTCAATAGTATATTGGTAATTAGATGGCTGCGGAACTCGCTGCGCTCGTCCCGCAGAGGTCCATCCATAAGTTCCGCAACAATCCACTTATTTGTATTTGAACAATAACAATCAGAATTTGTAAGATTATCCACTTTTTGTCAATTGACCTTTTAACAGGTAATGTTACTTTACCAAACTAGTAATATATTGTGACAAGTTATTCAAGTACAAACGAGTGGATTGTTGCGGAACTTATGGGTGGAACCAGCCATCTATTCACCAATATGTTGTTCAAGTACAATACTAACTTGATTCACTCAGTTGAAAATTTTTCTCATTAGTTCAAAAACTACACGTTTCAGGTGAGTGTCTTATTTGAACAGTTCAACAGTATATTGGTGATAAGATGGCTGCGGAACTCGCTGCGCTCGTCCCGCAGAGGTCCACCCATAGGTTCCGCAATAATCCACTTATTTGTATAGGGTGTTTTTTTATATATTAACTCTCCACCTACAGCTTTACCATTACAGGTAAAAGAAAGGTGTAAATACAAAAGTTGTACAGTTTTGGCTGAATTTTTAGAAATCATGGTCAGAAATAAAATTTAAATGTCAGAAATGTGAAATTTTGCATGCTTCCAGTTTTTTTAAAATGAGATGTCCTATATTTCATTCTATATTCTTGAAGAGCACAATGCCCCGATCTATATTTGATTGAGCAATTTCTCATATATTCGACTCAAAAAATTGTAAAAATACTATCCTCTACTACTGATTTTATGAACCATTCTACCTGTACAGGTGAAAGCTGCAGGTAAAATTTGAGGTAGGTATTTGGTTTCTCTGATAGTATTTGTAAAATTTTTTAGAACCAAATATGTTGGAGACGGCTCAACCAAATATAGACAAACTATATAGTTTTGGAATAGGGAAATTGTGCTCTTCAAAAATATAGAACCAAGTATAGCGCATCCCATTTGAAAAAAGCTGAAAGTATACAAAATTTCACATTCAATTTTTGTTTCTGACAATGGATTCTAAAAATGTAGTTAGTACTGTACAACTTTTGTATTTACACCTTTCATCTACTTGAAAAGTAAAGGCTGTAGGTGGGGTGTCAATATATGAAAAAACATCCTGTACACGTGGTAGAAGTGAAACTTCATCAAAACTATTTCCCCCTTATACAGCTTTTAGACTTGACACGATAATAGGATATCTAACAAAAAGGAGACGCAAGGTTAGACGCGCATCTGTAGTAACGTCACAATGTTATGGGCGTTTGTCAATAATCCTACTGATAACAAGGTTACTTAAGCGAGGCAGCTTACCTAATATGACGTCATCTGGGGTGCCTCATAATAATACAAATCTTCATAAGGTACCCCAGATCCGTCATCAAGTTACCCATTACCATAGGGAACTTTCGCACTGACAATAGACAATAATCCCTTTTTAAGCCTAGTACTCATAACTGCGAAATTCGCATTTTTTTGACATTGCTTCGACAATTTGACGTTTGATACACGCATAAAACGTCAAATTGTCAACGCAATGTCAAAAAATGCAAATTTCGCAGTTATGAGTACTAGGCTTTACGCTTATAATCCTTAGTTTGTGTCAATAGGTCTGTTCCCACAGGAGTTTCTGACAGTTTGCAAACTGTCGGTAAGCATCGCCCATGCATGTTTTCAATGCTGTCGTTACAAGATAAATCTGTAACTCAGCTGAGCTATTGTTTCTGACAGTTTGCAAACTATCAGAAACTCCTGTGGGAACAGACCTAACATCGGCGCTTGTCAATAATAGGCAATCCTCTTTGCGTTTATAGTCCTTGGTTTGTGACATTCAATAACTGTCTTTCTCCGTCTCTTTACGTTATATTTTTCTTCTCCCTCGAGTAACGTAATTTTCATATTGGCTTAGATTGTATACTGCACTTTTTGTTCTACTCTAGTTGCTCTAACTTTCTGAGCGGAATCGTAATGGCGTGATCAGCTAGCGAACAGAGCAATTGAACACTGTATCAGAGTGCCAGAAATTTTAATAAACAAACGCGAATGAGCCTGCACCGAGTACAATTTTCAAATAAATGAATAGCAAATTCAAGCTCGGAAAACTCAGATCGAAATATCGAACGCACGATCTGTAGTTTCGTTTGCGAATTAATGAATCTTACATGTTCTAGAACAAGCTCAAGTTCCATTTTGAGAGTGTAGTGCAAGTTTTTACCACAATTCTAAATGTTTCAAACTAACTTAGATTGTGCACTGGACATTTATGGTTTTATTCTAGTTGTTCTACACTTTTTGAACTGCATTTTTTGTACTCCATTCTCTGTTCTGTCCCATCTGTAACACTGTTGTTTCGTTTGCAGATCAATAAATTCTAACTGTTCTAGAACACACTCAGTTTCCATTTTGAAAGTGAAATGCAAATCTCTACCACAATTCTAAATTAGTTTCAAATTGGTTTGGATTGAGCACTGCACTTTTTGCTGTGTTTTAGTTGCTTTATACTTTTTGTACTACACCTTTTGTTCTGTTCTTTTTGCAGTGCACTTATTGCTGCCTAGTGCAAGCTATTCGAAAGTGCCATTACAGCTCTTTATTTGTGGTTTAATTAGAATCGGTTCCAGAGTGATTCTAAATTAGTTCTAACGATTCAACGAGAACCATAAGATCGAGATTGAAAATTCAAAGTTTGCTAATTCTAGGAATTTAATTCAGAACCAGAGTTAAAAGTTTGTGTTCCCTGTTTCGAAAGTATTCACGGTAAAATAAAATCTCGACTCTCTCTACGACAATAATTTTTATTAGTTTCAAATTGATTCGGATTGTGCACTGCACTCTCTACTTTACTCTAGTTGATTTACACTTTCTGAACTGCACTTCTTGTACTGTACTTTCTGCTCTGTCCTTTCTGCACTGTACTTTCAACTTTTCTTTTTTTTATACACTGTGGCAATAGTTTCTCTCTAAATAGGAATTCAGAATACATTCGGAACTATTCGCATACGCAATTTAAATCAAATCATTTGCGGATCAATAAATTGTACTTGTTCTAGAGCACATTGAGCTCCTATTTCGAAAGTGCATTTTCGGATTGATTTGAGTATTGAGTGTGCAACATTTCACGTGTTCAACTATTCAAAATCATCGTTCTTAAAGCGCTCCCCGTCTAGGCGGTGACGTCACGGATATTTAGGGGAGTGCTCCGAGAGCGACTAGAATCCAAACGAGAGCACACCATTTGAAATCAATAGCCGAATCTACCTCAGTAAGAGCAAGAAAGAGTTCTTCCTGCAAAATTGGAAAGCGTGCTCAAGTCAAACACGTAAATCTCGCCGAGAGTAATGCTCCGTTTTAAATTATATTCTAGTTAGTCTACACTTTTTAAATTGCACTTTTTGTACTGCATTTTGAATTGCACTTTCAGCCTGCACTTTCTGTTCTGCACTTTCTGTCCTGCACCCTCAGCTTTGCGCCTTCTACTCTGTACACTGTGGCAATAGCTTTTCCTAAAATGGAAAGCAAGGTTAAACGCGCATCTAGTAACGTCACAATGTTATGGGCGCTTGTCAATAATCCTACTGATAACAAGGTTATTTAAGCGAGGCAGGTTACCTAATAATTTTATGACGTCATCTGGGGTGCCTCATAATAATACAAATCTCCATAAGGTACCCCAGATCCGTCATCAAGTTACCCATTACCATAGGGAACCTTCGCACTGACAATAAACAATCCTCTTTACGCTTATAATCCTTGGTTTGTGTCAATATCGGCGCTTGTCAATAATAGGCAATCCTCTTTGCGTTTATAGTCCTTGGTTTGTGACATTCAATAGCTACGTCTTTCTCCGTCTCTTAACGTTACATTTTTCTTCTCTCTTGAGTAACGAAATTTGCCCGTAACGCTTTTTGCAAATCACTCTCCATTGTCGTCCAATTATCAGAACGTCGTCTAAGAATGGTCCCGCAGTCATATTTTTGCTCATTTTCAATAGGAATCTAGAGGTAAGACATTTTTCGCCGCCATATTCTTGCTCATTTTCAATATGAATACAGTGAAATTTCAAAACCCTGTAGATCGGTAACGAAGCGTTTGCGGACTAATGTTCATTAGAAATTTTAGTCCACAGAATCACCCCCTTCCTTTTGTACATGATATTTAGGAACACCCTGTATACACCTTATTTCATCTACCTGTAAAGGTAAAGGCTGTAGGTGGGGTGTCAATATATAAAAAAACGCCCTGTACATAGGCTGAATTCATACTGACATAGAAAGGTTAAGGGAATAGTCACAGGAAAATATCAGTGGCGTACAGTCACACACACAAAAAATCTATTTTTCTGTTTCTATTAAGCTTAGTGTTAAAACCAACAAATTCCCCTAATTTCCTATACATTTTTTCAAATTCTCCACAAATTCCTCAAAATATCCTACAGTTATGGCAAAGAATGGTTTGCCCCTTGATATTATTACTTACAATATTAGCCTCCACATATATATTTAATTTGATAAAAAGGAAATTATTATTGTAACGAAAGTGAAACTTAATTAATTTTACTTATAAATCATTTTTAATGCCACCAAAACAATTCTCACCGCTCATAATAAATGCGACCCAAATTTTGTCATATCCTTTATATCATTTAATATCAACACTTAAAAAGTATCATATTTCAGTTGCGTATTGCATTTTTATGCAAAACCAAGCTCTAAATCTTTTAATGTAACTTTCGTTGTCTCTATAAAAATTTATTACTTTCAACGTGTTATAATTTATTAAAACCAACTAGAAAACTATAAGCAAACAAAAAACTCATTACACAAGTTCAGGCAGACTAAAATCTGAATAAATCATATTTATCGATATTAAATCGATTAAAAATTATTACCCTCATAAAACAAATCGCCAATAATATTAAAATAACAAATTAACGTTTTAGTCCTTGACAAACTAAACATCTTCGAGTCTATACAGCGTATAGGTAATTAGCAAACATAATTGCGTCAATATGCAAACTTACACAAAAATTTCAGGCGACAGATAAATTAAAAAAGCAAAAGAATAACAAACCTAGACGGTCAGGGAACCATTTTCATTTTACATCTGCCCTGTATTTAGTGAAGGAAAAAAAAAACTCAGATAAGATCGACGCTTTTAGTATACTAGTTTGGCGCGTGGATATTATCCTACCTACAACTGTATAGATACATGAAATGCACCTGCCCTGTATATATGTTTTAATTTTATTGGTTCAACCCTCTATATGGAAATTTTCAATTTGAACAACTTATGATCATCAGTGTTGCCAAGTTATATTATGTTTTGTCAGTAGATTACCAGTCTAAATATCAGTAGAAATCAGTAAACAGATAAGTTGCCTTGTTAAAGGAGCAAACCATTAGAGTATACTCAATTAATTATTTTAATGACGTTTTTTCAAATCATTAGACTATGAAATCTTGCATTAGAAAGTGAAACACCAATACCACTTATGAGAAAAAGCTTATTAAGATTAAGATACATAAGATATTCCTATTGAATATGTACTACTTATGTTTGATTTTATATTCTTGAAGAGTACAATTTCCCGATTCCAAAACTATATAGTTTGTCTATATTTGGTTGAGCCGGCTCCAACATATTTGGTTCTAAAAATTTTAAAAATACTATCAGAGAAACCAAGTAGGTATGTACCTCAAATTTTACCTGCAGCTTTTACCTATACAGGTACAATGGTTCACAAAATCAGTAGTAGGATAGTATTTTTACAATTTTTGAATCCGAATATATGAGAGACTTTTCAACCAAATATAGACAAACTATATATTTTTGAAATCGGGGCATTGTGCTCTTCAAAAATATAGAATGAAATATAGGATATTCCATTTGATAAAAGCTAGAAGCATGCAAAATTTCACATTTTTGACATTCAAATTTTGTTTCTGACCATGGATTCTAAAAATTCAGCCAAAACTGTACAACTTTTGTATTCACACCTTTTTTCTACTTGTAAAGGTAAAGGAGGTAGGTGGAGTGTCAATATATAAAAACACACCCTGTACAAATAGGTGGATTATTGCGGAACTTATAGGTACGTGAACCTCTGAGCCATCTACTCACCAATATACTGTTGAATTGTTGGCTGCGTCCACCCATAAATTCCGCAACAATTAATTCGTTTGTACTTGAATAACTTGTCACAATATATCACTAGTTTGGTAAAGTAACATTACTAATTCCTGTTGAAAGGCGAATTGACAAGTGAATAATCATAATCTTACAAATCTTGATTTTATATAATAAGTTATTGTTCAAATATAAATAAGTGGATTGTTGCGGAACTTATGGGTGGACCTCTGCGGGACGAGCGTAGCGAGTTCCGCAGCCATCTATTCATCAATAGAGAGTTCTCGTGCCGTCCAAATTTCAAATACCGTAACGTTATTTGACAAGTATGACAGTTCTTACGGTAACGCTAGGCTATGTTAAAACAGGTTAACGTTCCATTTATGTCTGCAAAAACAGCCATCTACTTACCAATATACTGTTGAATTATTCAAATAAAACATTCACCTGAAACCAGTGACGTAGATAGCTTTTCACCCTGGAGGGGGGTCCAGGTCAATTAAGTAGAAAGAAGGTATGGAATGAGCTTTGCGACATTCAATTGATTCCAGAATGAGATAGCGCTAGTAAGGGCAAGAAATCTATTGGATCTTCCATATCTCTCACTCTAACCCTGAGTGAGATAGCGCTAGTAAGGGCAAGAAAATCTCATGGATCTTTCCTGTTCTCTCACTCTAATGTTGGCCGCAAATATACAGGGTGTCCGGAAAGTCAACGATAATATTGAAAGGGCTGATGGAGTAACTCATTAGCATCCAGAAAAACATAATATGACCTTTGTAAAATATTGATGGTTTCCGAGATATTGTCACTTTAATAAAATTGGTTAATATGGTCCTTTTGGATCAGATTTTCGAGTGTCACCCTAAAATTTTCATTATTTTTAGATTCTGAATTCAATTTTGCAATGGTGAATAGACATTTTATTTGTCATAGACCAACATTAGAAGTCAAAATTTAGAACATTGACAAAAAAATCTTGTTAAAGTGAATACTTCTGATACTTCACTTTAAAAAGATTTCTTAGTAAATGTTTCGAAGTTTAACTTTTAATGTTGGTCTATGACAAATGAAAAGTTCATTCACCATTGCAAAACTGATTTCAGAATCTAAGAATAGTGGGAATTTTAAGGTGACACTCGAAAATCTGATCCAAAAGGACGATTTTAACGAATTTTAATGAAGTGGCAATATCTCGGAAACCATCGATTTTTTGCTAAGGTCATATTATGTTTTTCTGGATTCTAATGAGTTGCTCCATCAGCCCTTTCAGTATTATCGTTAACTTTCCGGTATGTATTGAGTAAATAGGTGATAAGCAAAGAGCTATCCCAACCTTCTTACTACTTCATTGGTCCAGGTTCAGCGGTGCAGGCAAATTTGCCAAAGGCACAGCCAAAGGCAAACATTTGTGACAGGATAAAAGGGAATAAAATGGCGGCAATTTGACCAACCGAGATTAACTTATTAAAAATACATTCTTTTTCAAAATTCCCATTAGTCACGAACTTTTAAATTTAAATAAAAAAATTTCATATCCGTTATATTGGGAATTTATTTTTTAATTCCAGGGCTCTGAAACTAAAGAATAAATTCCAGTCTTCTTGGCTTTTTGGCTAAGTGGTCCATAACATCTTGAGCTGAAGGTATAAACTCTTTATTAATAAATAACGAAGCCAAACCATTCAACCTGCTCTTGACATTGTATTTCTAAACTGAAGACAGAATGACAAATACAAGGTATAAGTGACAAGAGACAAAAATATAAGGTCTGTTTCCGCAGAAATCACAAACAGTCAGAGCGGATTTCATTAGTTGAAAACAGTCAGAAACAGTCAGAAAATTAGTTTCAACCAATGAATTTCACTCTGACTGGTTTGTGATTTCTGCAGAAACATACCTATAATAACACGTGTATCAATGCTATAACCAGTGTTGCCGATTAGCGTGTAATTACACGATTTGTGTATATTTTGATTGGCTTGCGTGTATTTTTCGAACATAATCAAAAAGGTTTTATTTTGCGTGTAATTTGAAAATTTTGACATTCTCTTTATGTTTGTTCTTTCACGGCTTTCCAATCTAAAGCCAAAGCCTCATTGTGACATAAATAGGACTTGACATGTTCTCTTCCCGGTTCGGCGACGTCATTAACTAAGTCCTCAGCTGTTTGCACCACCGGTCGTAGTTTAGAGTTTAAATTTATGATGAAAAATAATAATTAATAATAAGCGAAGAGGAAGATGCAAACGAGATATGAAAAAGAGTAGTTTTAGAATGTTAATTTATGTAGTAAAACCAAGTTTGCATAAAGCAAAAGTCCACGGAATCATAACCTGTGGTGCAAATACCCTACATCAATTCGAGAAACGGCACGCTGCTTACGTCATCGCTGGTGCTATGGCATGGCTTGACATTTGAACTACACAGGTCTTATGAGGATAGGCTATCCTGTAGTAGTAGTATGTTTTATATTCCTTGCAAGAAACTGAGGTCCAAAAGTAACCACTTTTCCAGAAACCAGAGTAATTAGTAATTTGATTACTTTCGGATCGCTTTTCTGTCGTTACCACATCTTTATTTTTGGTTGAGGAGCGATGATCAAGAACATTACCCCTCAGATTTAACCCCTAAAAAAAAATTATGCTTGCTTCTTAATGCTACAAAATAGCAAGGATAATACAAGCGACTACACAGGATTGCTTGTCGGCTTCGTTTCTGGGAATCGCAGCCATATCGTATAGCACCATTGACAAATTCATCAACTATACGTCGTCAGTTGTTTGCGCCAGCCATCGTCGTTTTGAATATACATTCATCATGAAAAATATTATTTAATTTTGATTAAGATAATAGGCAAAGAGAAAGAGGCAAACAAAATCTAAAAAAGCGTTGTTTAAGAATGTTAATTGATGTACAAAAAATAAGTTAGCATAAAGCAAATGGAATCATAACCCTAAACCCTATGTCAAGGTGAGAAACGACACGCTGCCTACGTCATCACTGGATTTTTGGCGTGGTGAGGGGTTTAAGCTATTCTAGGTAATAGTAGGTTTATTTAATCACTGTAGTAGTAGTATGTATTATCCTTCACAAAATAGGTACCAAGATCGTGTATAAAAATCGTGTAATTGTGAGACTGAAAGCGTGTAAAAACGTGTAATTTGACTAGCATATCGTGTAATTTCGTAAATTCAGATTGGCAACACTGGCTATAACCCAGAATAAATGGATACACGATACAAAATTTCGATTTTTTGGTATTCTGTCATTGGTATTCTGTATCTGTCACTTGTAGCTTAATTGTAATTAGGCAATCCAACGACCTGTCCAAATGGCGTCTGGTTGGCAAACAATAAACAAAAAACACGTGTTTTTTTTTTTTTTGGCAGGATTAAGCCTAGTACCTACTCATAACAGCGAAATTTCCTCTTTTTTGACATTGCTTCGACAATTTGACGTTTTATGCGTGAATCAAACGAAGCAATGTCAAAAACGAGCGAATTTCGCAGTTATGAGTACTAGGCTTTATCAATACACAGGGCGAGTACCGCGAGTACTCAAATCTGACACTTTTCTGACATCGTTGACATGTAACAACCCGTATTCTAACCTCATAAAAATTTCAAAATGCCGGCTGGTTGGCAAAAGTCACGTGGTTTGGATTCCCTAATTGTCATTGTGTCCTTAGCCTAAAATGGCGTTTCCGATTGGTAGATCTAGTGCGGAACTAGTGCAATTTTTTCTAATGCTGTCTTTTGCTTCTACAGGTCGATTAAAAGGAGGCAAATACACTCAGTGCGCACTGAATCTACCAATCGGAAATGGACATTGGCACTTTTTGAACGCACCTTGTATGAATTTGACTTTTTTAACAAGCCGTTAATGTCAAAATTGTGTCAATTTTGACTTTATATTTTTTCAAGGTAGACAATTAACGTTCTGACCACAGAGATTAGTTCTGACCTTAGAGCAGGTAAAGGTGAAGGAGTAGTAAACATATAGAGTTGGAAATTGAAGCCGTTTTTTTGGATCCAAATCCGTAATTTACGCCACTGTCTGAAACGTATAGTTTTTAAACTAATGAGAATAACTCACATTCGAGTGAGTCAGGTTAATATCGTAATTAAACAACAGATTAGAAAGTTCTCGTGTTTCACACGATACGCTAATACGGTACCGCTAACAATACGGTATTTTGCATGATATTAGGGACCTTTTGCACCGCTTATTTCGCTACAATTTTACTTTATCGCTTATTTGGCGCGTGCGCAATTGATGGGAAATAGCGTTTTGCCTTATTAAGCGATTAAGTTCAACGTTACCTACGGCTGATTTGCGTTCATGTTAGCAACGTTTAAAGTCTAGACGATGTTGCCGGTAGTAAAATGCTAAGTTTCTAAAATGCGAACTTTTCATGGTTTTCATCTACAAAAATGTATGTTTTCTTTTATTTAATTGTATTAAAAATGTTTGCTTTTGACTATTATTGTTTTGACTACATTATTTTAGTCTAGTCTGATGAGTTCCAAATGCATTGACAACACCGATTGGGATGGGGTTTGGTGGTTCGTTTAAAAAAATATCCCGCAACACAATACCCCTTATTATATTATGATCAACCCCAAGGTGCCTCCGGCGTCTCAAATAAGCGTCTAGTACATTTTCCATTGCAACAAAAAACTTTTACAGAAAACAACAAACAACAAGATTTATAACCTAACTTTTTAACGTATTGTCAACACACCAAACGGTGCAAAAACTGAAAATATAACGTTCATAATAGCGTCATAAAAATGACGTCTTCGTCCGTTATCAACCAATAAAGTGGCATAAGGGCGAATTTTCATAACAGGTGCAAAAGGTCCCTATTTTATAGTTCTTGGATACGGAGACACATAAATCCTCTAATCCCTTATTCTGTTTATATTTTGACAGCTGAGGTGAATGATCTAAAGGTGGGTTCTAATAGAAAATTTAATTTAACTTAACATTTAAACTAACCTAACCTAAGAAGTTTGAAATATGCAGGCTTACGACGGCGTTTATACACTTAACTTAAGATTTAACCTAACTTAACAAAAAGTTCACCAACTTTTATCTTTTCCTTAAAATTCTTTAATTAAATGTAGATTTAGGGCATTGCGCAAACGCGAATTTTGACATAGGTACGTCATACGTATCATTGGCAGAATATTTAAATCTTAGATTAAATTGAAGTTTCTTATGAACGCCAAAAAATGAATTTAAATTAAGTCTTAAGCTAGGTTAGGTTGAATTAGGCTAATTTTTTTGTTAGAACCCATCTTAACTTAACTTTTTTTTGCGTGTTTTCTAACTTTTATTATTCTTGAAGATTCCTGAGCTTGATTAATTTTCCCTTGGTGTTTTTCATGGAGAAATTATTAAACGTTGCTGTTTTTGCAAACATAAATGGAACGTTAACCTGTTTTGACATAGCCTATAGCGTTACGGTAAGGCATCCGCTAAGTTCCGTTAGATAACGGGCTTCGTTAACGCTAATACCGTAAGAACTGTCATACTTGTCAAATAACGTTACGGTATTTGAAATTTGGACGGCACGAGAACTCTCCATTGATGAATAGATGGCTGCGGAACTCGCTGCGCTCGTCCCGCAGAGGTCCACCCATAAGTTCCATAACAATTCACTCATTTGTATTTGAATAACTTGTCACATTATGTTACTAGTTTAGTAACATTATTAATTCCTGTTGAAAGGCGAATTGCCAAAAAGTGAATAATCATTATCTTACAAATTTTGATTTTATAATTGTAATAAATTATTGTTCAAGTACAAATAAGTGGATTATTGCGGATTTTATGGGTGAACCTCTGCGGGACGAGCGCAGCGAGTTCCGCAGCCATTTACTCACCAATATTCTGTTGAATTGTTCAAGTAAGATATTCACCTGAAAAGTGTAGTTTTTGAACTATCTTACTTTACAAAATATCATTATTTTCAAAAAAGTCCATTAATAATAACTCAATCGCTTTGAGTTTTCAGTATTTTTTACATTGTTGTTTGTAAAGTCTTACTTTATAAAGCATATCATTATTTTAAAAAAATCATAACTCCGTTAATAATAACTTAATCGCTTTAAATTTTCAGTATTTTTTACATGAATCTTTAGGAAAAAGTCCTCAAAATTTCAACTCTACACTCACTTTAGTTTTTGAGTGAAAAAATTGTTTGTAAAGTCTTACTGTACAGGATGTTCCAAATTCGAGGGCGACCATTGAGATATCGGAAACTATAAGAGATACGAGGTCGGTTAACTCATGGCAAAGTTGCACAATTTTATGACCAATAAAATGCCGTTTTGAAATTTGAAAAATTCCTAATATTTCCGAAGATATTCGGAAAAAACCGAAATTTTGCAAAATCATTTCTATTTCTTCCTGAGTCTATTTGAAGAACAATTTTAAAATGAATGTCACTTCATCATTGTCACTTTTTCCTCTTTACAAGATGTTGCTACCAAATTTCAGATTCGACGTTTCGTCTTTGGGCGGCCATCATCAACTATATTTTTTTAAATACTGATCCTTATTTTTTATTTTAGATTTCATGAGCTTCTAATGTTATTAGTAGAATTTACATTATTATCAGTATATCAGTGGCCAAATCAGTAGATCTACTAATAAATCAGTAGACCTGGCAACACTGAATAAATGTTTCTTTTTAGGGGCTTAGGTAAACTTTGAACTACTTTTCATAGGGAAAAAATTATTACCTTCGTTTAATTGTTTTATAATATTGATTTGGACAATAGTTAGATTTTGTTTATATTCGGCTCTTATATTAATTTTTATTCAAGTGCTAATAATTTGTCTTTTATCAACATACAACATAATCAAAATTTGAACTATGCCATTATAAGAAAAACAAAGTTCCTAAAATAAAAAGATAAAACACAAAATTAAAAAATATAAAATCGTTTTTATTTCAGTACGTTTTCACATATCTTGTAGTATTTACAAACTCCATTATAAAAGTGACATAAATGTACAACCTAAAACTAAACAAATTTTAAATTAAACACTAAAAATTAATCAGTACAAAACTTTAAATAAGAGCACGACAATCTTAACATCATTATTTCTTGTAACATTAAATTCCTAGAGAGCAAACAATTTTATTGCAATTCCATTAGCCAATTCTTGTGCTATATAATTTGTAAAAGCGTTTTCCGCTTCTTAAACTCTAAATTGCATTTACAAATATGTACAAAATAACAAATATGACTAGAAAAAAACAGTGATAAACTCTTAATAAAAAAAATAAATATCACTTCTCACTGGAATGAAGCAAATAAGGCACTCGTCTTCACTGGCCAAAAGAACTGGACAACCTATAACAAAAAAAAAAATCCGTTACACATAACTTTTAAAAAAAAAATTGGCGCAATTTTATAACGTCTCAGACAGTATTGTACCATTATAAGAAACTAGTCTTTATGTTCAGTGAACCCCTGTCAAGCTGGCACAAAAAACCAAACGGGATTTATTCAGTCGAGGGGTAGAAAATAAAATATAACCTGAACAGGCAGGTATAAAAATTGGGGTGCTGTGAAATTGCACAGGTACAAAAAAAAATAAAATTAAAATATACTAACCTCATGAAATGTTATTCTTGTTGCCAATAAAATATAGCATCCAGTAACTCTTCATCTTCTGGACTTTTAGGATCGTAATTTTCATAATTTTCAGTTGTTTGATATAAAGCATTCGTATATGCGGAAGCTGCTGAGAAGGAACTTTCTGAGCTGTGTGACGGTGTTGGTGAAGCTGAAGCTTCTGAACAAGACGGTGTTGGTAGTAAAATAGGATACGAACTTTGGTAGATTTGTTGATGGCTTTCAGGCGAACTGCTGTAGTAGCTTTGATCCTGATTGTTAGACCCTTCAGTTTCGTTTTCGTCAAGCATTTGCTGCAAACTTCTAATATATTCAACGGCCATACGAAGAGTTTCAACTTTGGATAGTTTCTTGGAAGCTCCACGACTCGAAGCTGCTGGAGGCTGAGGCGATAAAGCTTGGCAAACAGTCGGAGGAATGTGCGATCTCAAAGTTGCAAATCCATTGTTGACTTGCTTAACACGATTACGTTCTCTGGCGTTTCTTCTGGCAACTGAAGCTGGCTGAGGGGCTGGAGCTCCGTAAGGCATAAACTGGATTTTGCGTTTGCAACGCAAATCGTTATTGTTGTTGGACACTAAAACTGAACTTCTTTCGGGTGCTGGAGCCAGAGGCCTTTTGCCTGAAGCGATCACTGTATGTTTTTGAGGCTGAGACACGATCACACAGTTTGTAGTTTGGGGCATCGAATGCTGGATGACGTTGTACATGTTGGATTTTTGACCTAAGGTCATAGCAAGAGCCATATATATGTAAAAATTTAAAAATAAAAACACTTCGCGTATTTGTGTTTAAAAAGTTTTGAGCACAAAAATTGAAAGATTCGAAAGGTTTGAGAGCGCGCGGCTGAATGGTCTCGGTAGCCCTACGCGATGGGTTTTCTTTCGGTCGGGGGCCTTCCCCCACCATTCTAGTACCCGTGAAGGTGGTACGACGGGGTAGTTGAGGCAACACGCGTGCCGATTCGGGTACCGGAAATTCCCGAGACCGGCGATACACCGGCCCCGTATTCGGTGCACGGGACAAAAATAAAGTCTCGTGCTACGGAATGTTAATTTTGGCACCAACGAGAGCGACAGCTGTCCATCTTATATGTTTGTCCTTTCAAATGCAATTGCACTTGATTTGTTTTTTCGATTAAGAGATACAAGTTGATCATTGTGCTTCAACATAGAAAAAACAATTAGAAAATTAAATTTCAAAGGGTTGAAATGGAATTGACTTTAATAATAAGGCCAGATCTTTACCAACTTATTCAACTTTCGGTTAACTACCTGTGTACTTTTGTACATTTATTTATTCGTACTTACATCTATGATTTTCCTTGAGCTTTCGAATATTTTTGTTATTTCTATAATTATTGTTTCAATTTTGTGTTTGCTCGTTGATCCTTTTGTAGGTATTATAAACTATATCTGTTGCTATTCCGAGTTCAAAGAAGTTGATGACAGATTATTTGTAGGCACTTGATTGCGTAATTTTTCCTCATTTGGTCCACCCTGTATCTTCAATGGTTTCCAAAATCCCCATGTACCTCAAATTACTCCGGACACCCGGTATTGTCCATGATCCTCTTCTTTTGTGTTTCCTCTATTTGTTTTTTGTTATAACATATAAAGTCCGTCGATTTTAATCTGATACTCGCAAGGAATGTGAACTGGTGGCACCCTACATTAGAACGCTAATGGTCACCTGACGTCACACCTGTTTTTGCCATATACTTCACCCTCTCGCTCCTCATACGGAAAAAGTCAGATAAAAATCGGCGAACAATAGATACCCATGTTATGTTTTTTAGTGATACTTTAAATTTTGTGTTACTGATGTTAATATTTTATTAATGTCAAATGAAACAGGAATTTTTATATCACTTACTTACTTTTTTACATGGAATATGGGGCGATGGCGCAAATTAATAAGCTGCCACAGGCGCAAGCAGGTCTAGTTACGGCTCTGTTCAAATAAGACACTCACCTCAAACGTGTAGTTTTTGAACTAATGAGAATGACTGACATTTGAGTAAGTCAGGTTAGTATTGTACTTGAACAAAGTAATAATAAATAGATGACTGCGGATGATGCTGATTCCTGTTAAAAGGCAAACTGACAAAAAGTGGATAATCTTACAAATTCTGAATAAGTTATTGTTTAAGTACAAATAAGTGGATTTTTGCGAAACTTATGGGTGGACCATCTATTCACCAATATACTGTTGAACTGTGCAAGTGAGACATTTACCTGAAACGTGTAGTTTTTGAACTAATGAGAATAACTCACATTTGAGTGAGTCAGGTTAGTATCGTAATTAAACAACATATTTATATGAATGGATGGAGGTCCACCCATAAGTTCTGCAACAATTCATTCATTTGTACTTGAATAACTTGTCACATTATGTAACTAGTTTTGGTAAAGTAACATCACTAATTCCTGTTGAAAGAAAAATTGACAAAGAATGAATAATCTTACAAATTTTGACTTTGTATAATAAGTTTTTGTTCAAGTACAAATAAGTGGATGTTTGCGGAACTTATGGGTGGACCTCTGCGGGACGAGCGCAGCGAGTTCCGCAGCCATCTACTCACCAATATATTGTTGAACTATTCAAATAAGACACTCACCTCAAATGTGTAGTTTTTGAACTAATGAGAATAACTGAGTAAGTCAGGTTAGTATTGCACTTGAACACAGTAATAATAAATAGATAACTGCGGATGATGCTGATTCCTGTTAAATTGACAAAAAGTGGATAATCTTACAAATTCTCACTTTACATAATAAATTATTGTTCAAGTACAAATAGGTGGATTTTTGCAGAACTTATGGGTGGACCTCTGCGGGACGAGCGCAGCGAGTTCCGCAGCCATCTATTCACCAATATATTGTTTAACTGTGCAAGTGAGACATTCACCTGAAACGTTTAGTTTTTAAACTAATGAGAATAACTCACATTTGAGTGTTCAGGTTAGTATCGTAATTAAACAACATATATATGAATAGATGGCTGCGGAACTCGCTGCGCTCGTCCCGCAGAGATCCACCCATAAGTTCCGCAACAATTCACTAATTTGTACTTGAATAACTTGTCACATTATGTTACTAGTTTGGTAAAGTAACATTACTAATTCCTGTTGAAAGAAAAATTGAGAAAGAATGAATAATCTTACAAATTTTGACTTTGTGTAATAAGTTATTGTTTAAATACAAATAAGTAGATTGTTGCGAAACTTATGGGTGGACCTCTGCGGGACGAGCGCAACGAGTTCCGCAGCCATCTATTCATAAATATGTTATTTAATTACGATACTAACCTGACTCACTTAAATGTGAGTCATTCTCATTAGTTTAAAAACTACACGTTTCAGGTGAATGTCTCACTTGCACAGTTCAACAGTATATTGGTGAATAGATAACTGCGGAACTCGCTGCGCTCGTCCCGCAGAGGTCCACCCATAAGTTCCACAACAATTCACTCATTTGTACTTGAATAACTTGTTACATTATGTTACTAGTTTGGTAAAGTAACATCACTAATTCCTGTTGAAAGACAAATTAACAAAGAATGAATAATCTTACAAATTTTGACTTTGTATAATAAGTTATTGTTCAAGTACAAATAAGTGGATGTTTGCGGAACTTATGGGTGGACCTCTGCGGGACGAGCGCAGCGAGTTCCGCAGCCATCTACTCACCAATATATTGTTGAACTATTCAAATAAGACACTCACCTCAAATGTGTAGTTTTTGAACTAATGAGAATAACTGAGTGAGTCAGGTTAGTATTGTACTTGAACACAGTAATAATGAATAGATAACTGCGGATGATGCTGATTCCTGTTAAAAGGCAAATTGACAAAAAGTGGATAATCTTACAAATTCTCACTTTACATAATAAATTATTGTTCAAGTACAAATAGGTGGATTTTTGCAGAACTTATGGGTGGACCTCTGCGGGACGAGCACAGCGAGTTCCGCAGCCATCTATTCACCAATATATTGTTGAACTGTGCAAGTGAGACATTCACCTGAAACGTTTAGTTTTTAAACTAATGAGAATAACTCACATTTGAGTGTTCAGGTTAGTATCGTAATTAAACAACATATATATGAATAGATGGCTGCGGAACTCGCTGCGCTCGTCCCGCAGAGATCCACCCATAAGTTCCGCAACAATTCACTAATTTGTACTTGAATAACTTATCACATTATGTTACTAGTTTGGTAAAGTAACATTACTAATTCCTGTTGAAAGACAAATTGACAAAGAGTGAATATTCTTACAAATTTTGATTTTGCAAAATAAGTTATTGTTCAAGTAGACAAATAAGTGGATTGTTGCGGAACTTATGGGTGGACCTCTGCGAGATGAGCGTAGCGAGTTCTGCAGCCATCTACTCACCAATATATTGTTGAAGTATTCAAATAACACACTCACCTGAAATGTGTAGTTTTTGCGCTACAAGCTAGTTTTTGCGCCAATGTGTTTCTTTTGAAGTTTTAAGTAACTGGCTCAAAATCCCAAAAAATCCGAAATGGGGCGCAGGCCCTAAATCACCCCCAAAAGTACATTTTTTAAGTTTTTTGCAATTTTCTTAAAATCAACAAGTTTTTCGAAAAATTTGCAAGAAACCTTTTTTGTAGAACAGAAAATTTGCAATTTTTTGATATAACACACTTTATTATTTAAATAAGCTTAAGATATAAGAGAGTATAAAAATATAAAAAAGTAATATTTAAATTTGTATTGGTCTTATTTAGTGACATTTGCCTATATTACTTAACTGGTGTTTACAATTCGGAATATTTATTGTTATAACTAATCAAAAGCCGGGAAAATTAAAAAATTGATATTTTAAGCCAATTAAGAATCGGAAATATTCGAACATTGAATTTTTAAACGTCAAATTAAGCCAATCAGGAACCGGGAATATTTAAAAATTGAATTTTAAAGCAAATCAAGAGCCGGGAATTTACAAATATTGAATTTTTGAGCCAATCCGAAGCCGGGAAAATTGAAAAACTTGATTTTTAAGCCAATCAATAACCGGAAATATTCGAACATGGAATTTTAAAACGTCAAATTGAGTCAATTAAGAGCCGGGAATATTCGAAAAATGAATTTTAAATCAAATCAAGAGCCGAGAATTTACAAATATTGAAATTTAAGCCAATCAGAAGCCGGGAAAATTGGAAAAATTGAATTTTTAAGCCAATTTCTGACTTGGTTAAAAGTTACCTAAGTATACCTGACATTAGTATAGTTAGTATACATTTAATTCCTTTCAAATTTTCCAGATGCACTTTGTAAGTATAGATTTTGTAAATTTATGAAAAATCTTCTAGAGTTTTTCACACCAAACTTTCTACACTAACGTTAATCGTTAATTTAACGACAACAATCTTAAGATTTAAAAGAAATAAAACTTATTTGCATTATCTTTATTATCTTACTTTTTACGTAATATTGCAATTTGTTATACATTATATACAATTTAATTTTATTTTATATATTTAACAACGCCAGATTTTTATCTTTTAAAGCTCTTTTACATAACATACTAAACATCATCAGTCCAACCAAATACTTGAGAAAATGTGTCCTCATTTTATTGTTAACAGCTACAATTTGTACAAACCTTGGAACCAATAAAATCACTATACACAAAATAATTTATAAGCAATAATTAAATTTCTCAGTATTCTAAGGGTCCGAGAGGGTTTTTACCTGATGATAGCCCTTTGAAATTTTTGTTCGAAAGCCTGATCATAGAGGGCAACAGTGTAATTTAAATTTAATGGCGACGACCCAAAAAAATATTGAGTCTAATTAACTAAAAAGTGATCTTAATTGAATGTGTGTTAAGTGGCAGTTACTTAATGAATCAATAAATCTACAGTTAAAAAATGCAAAAGAAATTCAGTGTATCAGGCACTATTTTTCAACAACAATTAAAAAGTCCAAATTTCAGAAATTTGTATAGAAGATATTGAACAAAATATTGTTGTAGTTGCATAATGACTACAAATCTTGTAAATATCAAGTAATTTATAATTATTATAAAATAGCAAATTTTGATTGTATCTGAATCATAGAGTTTTCTTCAATCAATATTTAGGTATTTGATCCTTTTGACTTCACAAAAATTCCAGTTGCAGGGTAAAACATTGAAATTTAGGTTCAAATTTTGAAAATTTTCAAGCCTCATACCTTTCTAGTTCATGTTTCAGCTTTCTCTAAAACAACTGGAAATATGATTTTTACGCTTCTCTGGTTCAATTTCAGCAAAAGTAAAAAATGAGTCAATTTTAACTCCAAAATAGTTTCAATGTTTTATATTCGTTGAGTTTAATTTCAAAGAGTATTAGATGATGAAATTTCAATTTTTTTTTATGTTGAAATTTTGTATCCAAATGATCATTCGGTACCCCCGAAACTCTTTACACTAAATTATTCTGAGATTTGAAACCGGATTCTATAAAAAAAGACACTCAGAAAAATTGATAAATCATCCCAAATTGACTACCGCGACTTTATTTCTGAAACTATAAATCCAAATGAGCTGAAATTTTCATACCCCAAATTCCATACACTAAATTATTCTCAGATTTGAAGCTGAAATCTATGAAAAAACGCACTCAGAAAAATTGAAAAATTGATAAATCACCCCAAATTGCTTAACACGATTTTATCTCAGGAACTATAAGTGCAAATGAGCTGAAATTTTCAGGGATTGTAGTCTCCTGATTGGAATAAAATTCAGTGAAAGTATCTAATCAGCTTAAGTTATGACCTTTCAAAGTTTTCCAAAATCTAAATCAAAAGGTAGGTACGATGAAATTTCAATTTTTTTTTTGTCGAGATTTTGTATCCTAATGGTCAATCAACATACCCCAAACTCCATACATTAAATTATTCTGAGATTTGGAGCCAAATTCTATGAAAAAAGACACTCATGAAAATTGAAAAATTGATAAATCACCCCAAATTGCTTAACACAATTTCAGTCCAAATGAGGTGTTTCCAGGGATTGTAGTACTCTACTAACCCAAACTAACCTAATTTACTTAACGGATTTCGAGATAAAAATTAAAATATCTCATAATGCGTTTTCTCCTTTGAATGTTTGCCAAAGATTTATTGGATATTTTCCAACTTTTAAGGTAAATTTCCTATTCTTTTAGTACCTACCTACTTACTCAGTGAGGTACCTTATTTGAAAAATTCAAATTAGAAAAAAATAATGATCGATGAGACTATAAAATATTACTTTTGAGCATCAAAATATACGAAAGAATCGACGGCACTGGTCGCCAGCGAAGAAAACACTATGTCGTGATATATTGGGTGTTATTACTTACCGAGAGGAAGTTAATAAGAAGGCAGTTAAACTTATGCCTATAGAAGACCAATAAAAGTAAAGTGGTACCGTCCATCAGCGGCCGATTTAATGATAAGTCGTACTTAGTCGTCGAAACGTTTATTGGCCTTAATACTGTAAAATATTACGCGCCGGCCCGAAAGTGAGACGTTTCTCACCAGTATATCATCTTTGTTTTATTGGATTTGTCTTTGTATCGGCAGTATTATAAATCAAGTTTTAAAACGACAACCGTAGTTTGGCATGTAAATAAAAATTACACGGGATTCAAAAAATTGTAGGAGTACACTAAGTAAACGAGCGGCATTGACATGTAACAGCTAATTAGGCTCGACGGTAAACATGTTCAGACGTAGAGCCGCCATGTCGGATTGATCATGTCAGAGAAAAGACGTTTTTGCAACAGATTCTTGTCTGAGAATAACCTAGAAGTTTTTTAATTATTAAACGCAAAAGTACTCGTTTCTGAGCAACCGCACGTACCAAAGTGGTCTCGTGGCACCCGACCAATCGGAACCCGCGTACAAGCGGCCCGGTGTCTGAACCACCTGCCCACCGATGGGTGCTTTTACCACCGAAAATTCTATGAAATTACTTATAGTTGTAATAAACCGTAAGTTTTTTCATTTCATTGAACATATTAATTCAACTTCCTTTTGCTTTTTCGAGGTGACTCAATTACTAGTAACACTTAAATCATTACTTGTATCGATTAAGAAAGTAACTTTAAGATAAATGAATTTAATCTGAAACAAACCAATTATTAATGCCAATCGAATTTTGCATATATAGTGAAGCTGGTTTTGTTTTATTAACATATCAACCAGTCAGATCGTCGCAACACCATTAGCGTTATGGTTTCAGCCCACCATGGTGGGCAAATATCACTAAACGTAACCTTTATTTATGACTGTTAAATTGATACCGTTTTAATCGTACAAAAAAATTCAAAATCGGTTCACACATTTTCAACTAGGGTGGTACCGTTCTCAAAAAAACCACGTACCAAAAAATTATACAAGGAAACCTCGTAAAAACTCTTCATGTTAGAAATAAAATGAATGAAACAAGAGATGAATGAACAAGGCATGGAGAGAGAGTGGCGGTCCCATTAAAGATTCAGAACACACAGCGCCTCAGCTTCCTAACAATGTGTTTTCGGAGGGAATCGTTTAAGACGCGGTCTCGTTATTGTATTTATTCGTTTTAATGGGCATAAATAAGATTTCTGGTAGTGATGTGGTGTTTTCGATGATGATTGTCAAGCTTTGAAAAATGCATCAATTCTGTTCTGAAAAAGTGGAACTATTTTCAACGGGATTTGATGTTTTCCTAAAAGGTACTTAGTTACTAGATACTGAGGAAAACCACCTATTTAAAATATTATTTCTTCAAATCTTAACTTTTTTAAACATTTTCTATAGAAAATCAAATGGTAAATATGGCAGCCATGTATTCGCTGTGAAGTTTTTTCGAACAGGGGCGCGCCACAGAAAACGAAAGAGAATGAGAGACTAGACCAGAGAAAAGAAACTTGTCTGCCATTGTTCATTATTCAATTTTTATTTTGTATTAAACTGATTGTTCAATCCAATTTGTGATTAGTTTGTGTGTCATAAGGAGCATTCACAGGTCAGTTGAAGCCAGATTGGTTTAGTTTGGGTTTGTTTTGGCAGCGTATTGTGCAAGATACGGTTTTTCGATTGAATGGCCCATAAGAATATGGGAATGGGGGAACTATTTAGGAAAATAAGGTGATTTTAAATAGGTAGGTACATACTTGAACAATAATTTAATATATAAAGTCAGAATTTGTAAGATTATCCACTTTTTGTCAATTTGCCTTTCAACAGGAATTAGTAATGTTACTTTACCAAACTAGTAATATATTGTGATAAGTTATTCAAGTACAAACGAGTGGATTGTTGCGGAACTTATGGGTGGAACCAACCATCTATTCACCAATATGTTGTTCAAGTACAATATCAACTTGATTCACTCAGTTAAGCAGTGGCGGACCTAGTTTTGAGGCTTGAGGACCTAACTTTGAGGCCCAACGCCTAACAATTTTTGGGGCCTTGTCATGCTTTTTTCAGGTATTTCTCTTGTGGTGTTGGAGGCATTAGACAATTCAATCCATCTGTCAAAAAGGAAAATTCAAAGTGGCGTGGCGGCCAAGCAAGTTTGTTTTGAATATGTTTTTATGCGCATTTTAAATTATTTTGCATAGAGTTTTGCTTACAACTTTGATTTTCATTATTTAATAAAATATTTGTTAACTAGGTACCTAAACTATTAAATCGGACAGAAACTAGATATTTTTTTGTGTTTTTTGGCCAATGTGTGGCCGCCCCGCCATCTTGAATGTCACGTGGTTTGAATTGCCTAATTAGCTGACGTCACACACATAACCTCACTCTCGATGGGGGACTGGGACATGACGTCAATAGCAGTCACCCCAATTTTCTTCTATAAACAAATAACGGCTCTAGCCGTCTTTGATCCTATATAGCTACATGTATTTTTAATTTATTAGTCCTGCCACAGTATATATTCACCCCAAAATTGTCAAGTTGACGGCGAATTTTGAAACCAATTTACCACACCAAACATGGAAATACAAAAATTGACATTCTAAGCACAACATACAGTCAAGAGCACAGAAAGTGAGACACCCGACTGACAGGTCTTGTCATTTTTCGCTGTTTTGTGTAAATCAGTCTTTTCTCTACAATCGATTTTTTGTCAAATATGTCAATCCCTGTCATTGCCGTAGGTATAGCTGGTGCAAGGATGATACACACTACTACTACAGGATGGCCTATCCTCATAAAGCCTGTGTGTAACAAATCCCCCCTCACCAAACAACCAGTTGTGACGTAAGCAGCATGGCGTTTCTCGGCTTGACGTAGGCTTAAACAGCTGACGTTTTAGTTATGACTTCGCCAATGGTTGAAAACCAATATGGCGGCGATTACCAAAAACGAGGCCGATAAGCACTCCTTAGAGTGTGTATTCTCCTTGTAGCTGGTGATCCCGATTTACAAAAGGAAAAAACAGGTGTCCCACTTTTTGTGCTCACGACTATACTTTTAGAAATTGTCCGCGAACGTGTTAGGGAAGGGTTCTCTTGTGGATTAAACAAAATGCAAATGGCTGGGTTCGTTAATTGCATCTGTGAGCAAAATTTGACAGATGTCACGTGAGAGAAGATAAGTGATCACGTGACGTCCTTTTTTTTGCTCTTGCTCTTTTTGTTTCCAGACGCAATAACCGAATCCAGCCCTATGACCTAGCCAATTATTTAAATAAAATATAGCCAACTTTGATAGGTGGCCCATTTTTTGTGCACCTGTGTAGTTGTTAAAACAACCCTCAATGACATATTTGTTCCCCTATCGTGACGTCATGTGATTTGTGACGTAATAGCTATCGCCTATCCAACCGATGTGTGTAAACAGTCCTTGAACGCTTGTTTGTCTCCCTAACGAAAGTGAGATTTTGTGTGTGACGTCAGCGAGTGGCCTCATATGTATAAAACAAAAGCAAATGATATGCTTTTGCTTAAAATTTCTAAGATAAACATATTCAGCTTTAATGCAGCAAAAAGAGACGGAGGTGGAGTATAAGCATTTGCTCCACTTTGTTCATACGACTGAATATGAGAACAAGTTGAACGAAAAAAATAACTATTTGTAAAAATTCAGGAAATTTCTATCCAAACAAAAAGAAATGCAACATAGTAATAGTCACCACATAAAAAAAATTCAAAAAAGTAAAATATACGTCCTGCGCGCCCGCGGTGGGGACCCCTCAGCCCTTGGAGAATTTTTCTCATTAGTTCAAAAACTACACGTTTCAGGTGAGTGTCTTATTTGAATAGTTCAACAGTATATTGGTGAATAGATGGCTGCGGAACTCGCTGCGTTTGTCCCACAGAGGTTCACCCATAAGTTCCGCAATAATCCACTTATTTGTACTTGAACAATAACTTATTATGTAAAGTCAAAATTTGTAAGATTATGATTATTCACTTTTTGTCAATTTGCCTTTCGACAGGAATTAGTAATGTTACTTTACCAAACTAGTAACATAATGTGACAAGTTATTCAAATACAAATGAGTGAATTGTTGCGGAACTTATGGGTGGACCTCTGCGGGACGAGCGCAGCGAGTTCCGCAGCCATCTATTCATCAATATATTATTTAATTACGATACTAAACTAACTCACTCAAATGTGCGTTATTCTCATTAGTTTAAACATTACACATTTCAGGTGAATGTCTTACTTGAACAAGTAAATAGTATATTGGTTATTAGATGGCTGCGCAGTCGTCCACCCATAAGTTCCGCAACAATTTACTTATTTGTACTTGAACAATAACTTATTATATAAAATCAGAATTTGTAAGATTATCCACTTTTTGTCAATTGACCTTTTAACAGGTAATGTTACTTTACCAAATTAGTAATATAATGTGACAAGTTATTCAAGTACAAACGAGTGGATTGTTGCGGAACTTATGGGTGGAGCCAGCCATCTATTCACCAATATGTTGTTCAAGTACAATACTAACTTGATTCACTCCGTTGAGAATTTTTCTCATTAGTTCAAAAACTACACGTTTCAGGTGAGTGTCTTATTAGAACAGTTCAACAGTATATTGGTGAGTAGATGGCTGCGGAACTCGCTGCGCTCGTTCCGCAGATGTCCACCCATAAGCTCCGCAATCCACTTATTTGTACAGGGTGTTTTTTTTATATATTGACACCCCACCTACAGCCTTTACCTTCACAGGTAGAAGAAAGGTGTAAATACAAAAGCTGTACAGTTTTGGCTGAATTTCTAGAAACCATGATCAAAAACAAAATTTGAATGTCAGAAATGTGAAATTTTGCATGCTTCCAGCTTTTTTTAAATGGGATGCCCTATATTTCATTGTATATTCTTGAAGAGCACAATGCCCCGATCTATCATATATTTGGCTCCAAAAATTGTAAAAATACTATCCTATTACTGATTTTGTGAACCATTCTACCTGTACAGGTGAAAGCTGCAGGTAAAATTTGAGGTACTTGGTTTCTCTGATAGTATTTTTAAAATTTTTAGAACCAAATATGTTGGAGACGGCTCAACCAAATATAGACAAACTATATAGTTTTGAAATCGGAAAATTGTGTTCTTAAAGAAAATAGAACCAAATACATATAGCGCATCCCATTTGAAAAAAGTTGAAAGCATACAATATTTCACATTTCTGACATTCAATTTTTGTTTTTGACCAACTTTTGTATTTACACCTTTCATTTAGGTAAAGGCTGTAGGTGGGATGTCAATATATAAAAGCACCCTGTACATAATCTTATTCATTTTGTATGAATATTTATTTATTAGAACAAAAAAAAAAAAACAATACATCAACTCAACTGTATCCGCCACTATTTTGTTCCGCGATTTTAATTTTTGGTATCAGAGCGTACATTAGAGATATTGGCTGAAAATAACAACTATAGCTGGGAAGCCTTCCGTACAAGGCCTCAGTACCTGTGGTGAAACTGGCTAACTAATCAAAAACTCTTTAGTATTAAATATAGGTAGTGTTGATTAAATGTTGTATGTGGAATTAAAATTTTAGCACAATAGGCCAAGGCATTTAGCGAAATAACAGCCATATTTTAACATAAAATTTACCATTTAATCTTGATGAACGAACCCGGGTATGCTATACTACAATACTTAATATCTTCCAGAAACATCTGCAAAGTTTCAAATTTTCGATGTTGCGTCCCTAAAAGTCCTGAAAATGCTAGGAAACGAGGAATTATTATAAATATCCATATTCAATATGTAAATTATAGACGAAAATACTTTCAACTTTGAATCTTGATATCTTGGAAACTTCACAAACACTAAAACTTATCTGTATATTTCAATTGCAGTTTCCGTATAAATGTTTTCTGACAAATATTACATTCAAACGTAAATTTTGTCTACTTCAAGTTAAACGTCTACCACATCTCTACCAATAATATCGATAACACATCAACAAAAAATATTCGTTATTTTCCAATAAAGAAGCTGCAAAACCTTTACAAGAGTAAAAATGTAATTAAATGTGAACTTCTATACAGTCCGGACTCGAGCAGGTATTTTTATCCAATTAAATCTCGTTCTCGTTAAATATTAATTTCTTTTCGATCTTATAAGATTTACTGTTACTGGATAAATAATAATTATTATTCTGCATACTTTTAAATAATACAAACGAAACCCTAGTTCAGAGAATAGAGCCGTCACCCAAAAAATTTGTCAAAGTGTCACTTGAAACAACGTTATCTGGATAATCTACAAGACACAATATTCTACAAATCTGTTAAATTTAACACCTCTGAATTAATCATTTTCAGGTCTATATCTACGGCCAAATCACTGTTTTTTTAAATGCCTAGATTGTCTCTATCCATCTTATAAGTTTCAAGATTAAAAATAATTAATTTTAATGTTATACTATCTTGATCTCCATTTAATGAAGCCTTCCAAAAAAATTTTTCACTCTTTACAGCTATAAAAAATATCAAATTACAAGTTTACCTTTAAATGGCAGGCTGAAAATTCGCTGCTTTTTCAAGTAGCAATTTCGGTCCAAGATCTTGCGCGATAAATAATTAAACCGATAATTTAACAATATCACACAAATATTGAAACAGACCGAATTTGCATAACAAATTGTTAGTCTTGACAAAGGCAGTCGCCAGTTTTTGGTAATTACATGAAGTTTTTTTTAACGATAATTATATAGAGAAACACTTCGCACCTCTGTTTTCGAAAAGTTCACGAAATTTACACTTTATTAAAGGCCCCAGTAATAATAGAGCGCAAATGCGATTTACATATTTATATTCTTTAAAAGTATGTAAAATATAGTATTTATCCAATAAACAGTTAGCGAAAAAATAGTTTTGCCTAAAGGAGGAAGATGATAATAGACAAGTAAGACACGCGAAAACGATATTGTCGTGAGCAATTTTATAAGGTAAAATTACACTTCTTGTAGTGTAGATCACGCGCTTTTTAACAATGCCCAAATTTTTAGTATGCATTTCCGTTTAAAATCAAGTTTAAAAAAAATAATTACCCACAAAAAGTGATGGGTACTTATACAGCTACTGTAATAACACAGGTAGGTAATTCGAGCTGTCTTCGTTACTTTAAATCAAAATACCGTAAATCTGGAAAACGTGCCGTCTCAGTCTCGCCGAATTTAAAGAAAAAGATAAATATTATGTAAGGTTAATTTGCGGACCCTTTAATAAAGATTTAGGAATTTTTTCCGTCTGCCCGGCGTTTACCACTTCATTTTTGCTGGTAACTGTACATTGGAAATACACCGGAAGAAGTAAATTTGCTGTCAAAATTGAAACTGGAATCTCTTTAAGAAGTTTTTTTTTGATGATGCTACTTATAACAAACTTGATATGTATTATAGGAATCAACCATGAAAGATTCAACGTTCATTGACAAGTATTACAAAAAACTAAAGCCAAATATATTATTCTTTAAAATTCAAGTTAAAACTCTTTTACTCTATTCATTGAGGAATTTAATAATCAGTGAATCATAATAATGACTGAAGTCCTCCACTTATGGGCCTTCAAAGTTTTCAAAAATCCAAATCATAAGGTAGCTACTAAACTTCTTTTTTTCTACAGTAGGAAAACAATGGGAAAAATGTCAATTCCATAGTAAATAAGCAAATGAAAGGATTTATTTATTCCCCAATCGATGATAATCCATGAATCATCGCTCAAAAATGCGTCTAGAACAAAAAATGTTATGAAGTTGGTAAAAGAAAAAGGGTCCCGGGTAATGTAAATAAATTCCGACAATACCTTTGTCTAATTTTATCGGCAGTCGACTATTTACCGTCGTGTGAGAATAAAGTGTCCGAATTTTTCACTAATTGATTAGTGTACAAATTATTAAATTTCGTAAGTACCAACAACTATTTATTGCCTCTTGAGGAATTCTTCCCTAATTTTTCTGATATAATTTTAAAGTGGTTGGCAAGTTAAAACCTGCACCAATTTTCACTTACTTAATTTTTTAGAGAAAAATATCTCCGCCACACGTTGTTTTACCAGTTGCGGATATCAGTGGATTTTTAAGCAACTATGTTTTTTTTGTCGAGATTTTGTATCCTAATAGTCAATCAACATACCCCAAATTCGTTACATTATTCTCAGATTTGAAGCCGAAATCTATGATAAAAGGCACTCAGAAAAGTTGAAAAATTGATAAATCACCCCAAATTGCTTAGCACGATTTTATCTCAGGAACTATAAGTGCAAATGAGCTGAAATTTTCAGGGATTGTAGTCCTCTACTGAGATGAGAATTGTTGAAAATTTCAGCTTACTATTTCCCACATAACAGTGACAGAACATTCATATTCTCAGAATATTCCTTCAAAGTGCTTTTTGGAATGTTCTTTTAGGAATGTTCAATGAATATTCTAAGATTGTTTCGATTGAAATATTCATTTTTGAACGTTCTGTTTATGTACGAGGAATGTTGCTTCTATGCACCTACCTTAGAGATTGTGCTAAGAACCTACTTTATGTAACATTATTTGAATATTGTCATACGAACATTATTATATTGTAGCCTAAAAAATGTTCTTTCGGCTAATATCCCTCTCAAGTATTAAGAATATACCTACCAAGTTGTGCTGAGAAGTTTATGTAGGTAGGTAACCATGATAAGAATATTTTCATATTGTTCACCTAATTATTTAAAGTACCTACTCAAAAATCTTGATTGGACAATTAAACAATAATGCTCAGTGGCGGCTCGTGACTATTTCAAGTGAGGAGGCTAATTACAGTATTGGATTTCATAATATTCCTCGGAATTCCACTAAGATTTCAATTTCAAAATTCCATTTTTTTTTTTTTAACTTTACTAAAATTCCTCAAAATTTTACCACTGAAATATCCTGGAATTCCACAAAATTTTTATAAAATTCTTTGAAATTTCATTGACATTTCATGTAATTTCTTAAAAATTTCTCGGAATTCACCAGGGTTGGCAGGATATATATCAGTGATAAATATCTTGATATATATCTTGATAAATATCATGATATTTATGCTATAAATATCTTGATATATATCAATAATATGTATTTGTATGGCCTTTTTTTTTCTATTTTATAGTTTTATTATTTTATTTATGAGAAGCGATTTTATTTATCTTTATTTGTGTATAGGTATAAGAAATATTAGCTTTTCAGGGCGGGTATCATGAAACTATTTTGACAGATATCTAAAAGCTAACTTCTGGAATTACTATAAGAAGTAACGTCATTCCAGAAGTTGACTTCTAATTATTCTGTCAAAATAGTTTTATAATAGCCGCCCTAAGTTGTAGATTTATTATAATTAAAAATATGAATAAATATCCAAATTTTGATATATATCGATATATATCGGATAATTGGATATTTATATAAATATCATGATATTTGCCAACCCTGGAATTCACTAAAATTTTATGAGAATATCCACGTTCATAACCGAAAATTTCTCGAAAGTCCAATGAAACTTTAAGGAATTTTCAAAATTTAATTTATTTTCATAAGAATTTTTCGGAATTTCACTGAAATTCTCCTTTAATAGCCAGAAATTTCTGGGAATATTAATGAAGTTTCAAGTAATTTCTTAAAAATTCATCGAAATATATCAAAATTTCATGTTATTACATGGTAATTTTTCGGAATATCATTGAAATTCCATGTTTTTAGTTGGAAATTCCTCGGCATTACTAAAATTCAGTAAATACTGAAATTTCATGTTGGGAATTTCGGTGTAATTGTTTAAAATTCCTCCATGTAATTAATTTAGGATTTCGTGTAATTTGAACGGAATTTCACTGAAATTTCAAGTAATTCGAGAGGAATTAAAATTTAATGTGAATTCTATGGAAATTCCGCAAAAATTTCACATCTAATTCCTTTTTCAGAATAATATAATTATTCTACCGAAATTCCACTAGATTATGGAATTCTGAGATTTTAATAGATTTTTGGGGATTCCAAAGGATATTTGGGAATTTTAAAGGAAATATTTTTCAGAAATGTCAATGATTGGCTTTAAAATAACCTATAAATCGAGATTTGATAAAAACATATGGCAACGCTGCTCATGATACAACAAAAGTCAAAAAATTGAAATATCAAAGTAGGCCTTGGTTTTTTTTGACAGTCGATATACAATGGCGTCTTTTCGTTTCAAAGATTACGATCCGAAGAGCCGAAGTATTAAAATCAGTTGACAATGAACGGGTTCGTATAATTCCGGATTCCGGCCCTTCGGGCTCATGATTAAAATAATTCTGGCCTGTCGGGCTCGTATCACTCCGGCCCTTCGGACTCGTATAACCTCGGCGCTTTGAGCTCATAATTGAGATAACTTCAGCCTTCCAGAATCGAGATTCGAAAAAAAACATATAGCAACATTGCTTATAATACAACAAACGTCAAAAAATTGGCCCTGTTTGGCTACTTTTTACATATTCGCCGAGGCTAAATCTATATGCCCATTAAAATTTTGACAGCTGTCAATCTCAACAAAAAAAATCTTTTGTTTTTTCCAAAAAACAAAGATCGTTTTTTAGTGGGCTTTAGGGTGAGATTTATGTAACAACATGTAGCAACAGTTGGTACAAAAAATTCAATTTCCCTTCGGGTTTGGAATTCGAATTTTTGAATTTTCCCGGCTCCTGATTGGTTTGGGGATTCGAATTTTGTTTATTCCCGGCTCTTGATTGGCTTTAAAATAATCTATAATCTCGGCCCTTCGAGCTCGAGATTTAAAAGAGAAACATATGGCAACACTGCTCATGATACAACAAACGTCAAAAAATTGAAATTTCTAACCTTGGGTTTTTTTGACAATCGATACAAAATGACGTCTTTTTGTTTCAAAGATTACGGCCCGAAGGGCCGGAGTATGAAAAATCAGTTAGCAATGAACGGGTTCGTTCGGATAAAACTTTTGTCGCACGACACTTTGGCAATATCGACAAATGTCACCTGTCAAATTTGACACATGTTCGACTTTTTTCCCGCTCTACTATAAAAGCTACGAAAATCAAACCCCGGTACAAGGCAGTTTCGCGACGCCAACTATCGATTTGTGTCAAAAAAAAATTGACAGCTGTCAACGTCAAAAAAGTTTTTTTTTTTTGCGAATTTCGAGAAAAAAACTGATAGAAAACGATCCCCAAACCCCAAAAACCTTAAACAAAAATTCCAAAAAAAAAACCAACGAAAATGACATTCCAAAACCTACTTGATAAAACTAAAGTTTTTCTCACCCCGTTAAAACACTGGAAATTTTTGGTGAAAAATGAAGAAAACTCAAAGCCTCATACTTTAAATCGGTTTTTCCGATTAGAAAAGCCCTGGAAAAGCGGACAAATTCAAAGAAAAACCTCTAAAAATGACATTCCAAAGCCTACTTAATGAAATTTGAGTTTTTGTCACTTACCCCATTGGAAAACTGGGAATTTTTAGCACAAAATGTGGGAAATTCAAAGTCTCGTATTTCAAATCGGTTTTCTTGACGAAAACGGCTTGGAAAAGCGGAAAATTCGAGGAAAAACTGGATAGAAATGTAAACACGTCAATTAAAAATTGCCGACTGTCAAAACTGGCAAATGACATTTATTACAAAACCTATTTGAAGTTGGTACAAACGGTGTTGCCACATCAAAACTTCCAAAAAAAACCATTTTAAATGGGATTTTGTTATTTATGTCATTTTAAAACTGGACATTTTTGCTAGAAAATGAAGAAAATTCAAAGCGTCGTATGTTAAATTGCCTTTTTCCATTGAAAAGTCCCGGAAAAGTGAAAAATTCGAGGAAAACTGCCAAAAAATTACAAGGCGTCACTTCAAAATGGCCAACTAAAAGCAATGTTGCTACATCTCATTTCGGAAAACAAAAATAACATTTTAAAAGGGTTTTTTGTTTAAAATTCAATTTAATAATTAATTATTAATGATTATAATAATTAAAATTCCCCAAATAAATCATAGGAAACTTGTTTTTAGTTTAATTTCAATGAAAATGACAAAACAAGGTTTCCTTATTGATTATAGTGAGTAAGACAAAGACAATAATAAAGTAGTATTTGTTTGCAAAAACCACCGGTTTCTGAAAAAAGTAAAAATCTTAAGAAAACCAACATTCCAAAGCCAATTTGATGAAACTAAAGTTTTTGAATATTCCCGACTCTTTGATCGGACGCTAAAAATCGTATTTTAAATACTCCCGGTTTTTAATTAGCTCTAAATTATCCGATGACCAATAGAATTTTAAACTAGGCCCCGTGATTAAAATAACTCTAGCCCTTCGGGCTCGCGTATAACTCCGGCCCTTCGGGCTCGTGTATAACTCTAGCCCTTCGGGCTCGTATTACTCCGGCCCTTCGGGCTCGCATATAACTCCGGCCCTTCGGGCTCGCATATAACTCCGGCCCTTCGGGCTCGCATATAACTCCGGCCCTTCGGGCTCGCATATAACTCCGGCCCTTCGGGCCGGTATTCCTGAGTATCCCAGATTCACAGATATTTGTCGTGGAGGCGTGGGATTGATTGAAATAATGTTGTCAGATTTTTCTAAATTACATTGAAATATCGAAAATTGGAAAGTGTAATTTGTTAATTATTATTTTAATTAGAAATCAGGAATAACAAATTGAGATTAAATTTTCAATTTTTTGGGGGAGGTTTAGCCTTTTCTTTTGCTTTGTAGGACTTCCAAGAGAGGGAGCCACGCACTATTAAAGATCTACTTTTTGCCTAGCGTTTGAATCACCTTAGAATCTGTTTCTCTCAGTTGGCGTGCTTACCGCGACGAGAGCATAACAAGCTCGAAGCCGGAGCTTTGTTTACTTGTTTTTTCCAGAGAAGTTTTCCAACAACTCTTTCACTGCCTTTAATATAAAAGGGCTGAAAGGAGCATTATTTGAAAGCGAAAATTAACATTTCAAGTATATCCTTAGAATCAAACAAGAATGTTGTGTCTAGAATGCATATTAGAATGATATAATGTAGATATATTCCAAGAATATTTCAAGCATATTGGTATAACATTCTTTTCAGATGTCACAGAAACATTCTCTGAATGTGAGAATATACATTTCGAGCATATTTCTAGAATCAAACAGGAATATTCTTTTCAGAATCTCATAGGTATATTCTAGGAATATCTTAATGGATTTCCCAGAAAGTTCTTGGGTATTGCAAACAGTATTTCTACAATCTTTTCTTAGAACATTCTCAGGACATTCGCAATGGTTTTGGCGAACATTCTAGGCACATTCCTCCTAAAAAAAGAATATTCTTATTACATTCTAAGGATGCAATTTTGTTATGTGGGTTCTTAAAGAAAAAAAGTTATGATTTTTTGAAATTTACAAAAATCTAAATTTTAAAGTAGCTGTCTAAATTATCATTCGGGACCTCTCAAGGGGGATCAGAAAAGTCATTTATGTCTTAAGATTTTGTCTTTTAAGGCACAATCCCAACATTTCTCACAGTAGCCTGTTCCCTCTCCAGCATACAGACAAATTATCAAAATGCACAATAAAATTAAACCCCATCAAACCAAATGACAGATTTACATGTGTTAAGTTCGGTGTGATTAATCAAAACAAGCATTCTTTATCGTCTAAACCGAACATAAAAGTGACACGCCGCCCGTGACGGATGATGAGTAGAAAATTGATGGTGGGTTCTCGGTTTGGTACCACCAGCACGCGGTCTCGCGACCAGGAATTTTCTTTTGGTACTGTTCAGTTCTAAATGCTGATGGTTTCATGAATGAATATTTACATAAAATGGAAACTGTAATTGTAAAAGTCAATCTAAATGAGTTGAACAAATTTTGAGCCGCAACTGTAAATATAATTCACATCAGCTGCTTTTTTAAGTGAATTTAACCCCGGAAATACGCAAAAAAAAAGATCAGCAACCTTAATGAAACCGAGGGCCATTTATCATCAAAAGTTGATACGAGGGCGGAGAAAAATCAGGAACCACATTTCTCAAACAAACGACACTCTCTGGCCCATTTCGTCGCCCGGGCGTTTTTGCGAAAAGAACCCGAAGTAGCAGGTGAACCAATTAACGGTACCTGTAGTTTGGCGGATCACCTGTACAAAGGTACCTCACTCACTCACTCGCGCGCGCTTAAAACGTCCAAAAATTCCTCTCTTCTCGATGGTGTCGCGCTTTTTGGCCTAAGCGAATTAATTTATCGAGGGCTCTTCTCATAAAATATGCGGGTTTAAGTGGCCAGTTTGATGGGTGTTCATATTTTATATAATGTAGATGCGCTTAATGCCATCTGGCGTCGGTTATTAGCCCGTGCGTCTGTCCGATTGATTTCCTGGTCCGCCAGAATTTGGGTGGCACTTCTTTTCGGACCAGATTCCATTCCATCTGCGATTTCCGTTATTGGAAATTGATATTTTGTAAGAAAACAATATTCAATAGTTGCGTCGTTGTGCATGGAATCCACAGAACGTACCATTAAAATTCTTCTTGCAACCTCATGTCAGTTTGAAAATGTTGTCATACGTGAGGTATTGATGCTGAATTTAATTGGCTTTTTACAATTGCATTTTTAATTATTTATCATGTAAGAAACATATTGACACTGTTAAAAAAAAATATGATAAATTTTGTGGTTGGTTAGTGTGCCAATGAGGCCAGGCCGACTTATTAAGCGAACGCATTAATAATATTCGAAGCCGATTGCGGTCCTCTAATTACGACGTAATTTAAATTAAAACTGATAATATAAGAGCGGTGCCAACACCTGCTTAACCAAATAAAGAAGAAACGGAAATTTCACCAAAAATCCTGCTGCCTTAAAATATTAAGCAGCACACACTAATCGGGGCTCGTACTACCTCCTTAAAAGGCTTAAAAATCTTCCGAAAATATACGACCGATCTTCTTCAGTTTTAATATTATATTTAGGTACTACCATTTAAGATATATTTGCTTCCAATTAAAACTGAACTCATTAATATTATGTGTTCTGTTTTTCAAATAAGGAAAAAGCTCAAAGGCAAATAAACAAAATGTTACATGAAGGAATGTTCCAACATACCTATGAGGATTGCTTCCAAAAAATTGGAGAATATGCGTAGACTATATACACTTATTTTTCCACCAAAGATCTATCATCGTGATTCCACAAAATAGAAATGGTCTGAGAATGCCCCTTGGATTGGAAAACGCACCTGCAACGTTTCAGTAGCACTTTATGAACAATATTCTACGGGACATACACTTCTGTAGATTGTAGATTGCATTTGGAGCTTATTATTTCAGCCGCTCAAACAATGCTACTTTTCTAGATATTTTGTGTGTCCACCTCTTGGGGTGTTATTAGTCGTAGTCATTCTAGGTATTTCAGCCTTTCGCAAAAGAGAGCAGAGTATTCAAAGATTAAATGTGTAGTATAACATACCCGGGTTCGTTCAGTAAGATTGAACGATGAGAATCAACAAATCTTCTGAAAAACGAAATGAAAAACAAATAGGACCTACGTTGTGGAAACTTACTCAATTTTATTCACTGAACATGCGCCCGACATAGCAAATATTTGGGAAATTTAAGGAAAGCTGTGATATGTAAAAGAAACGAAAAATTGGTGAAACGTCTTCTTTATAATCAAAAGAAAAACGTACCGTTCTCATCCTGAAACTTACGAGGGGAAAGAGCACGGCAGAGAAACCCTTCATCTAACATTCCTCAAAAATTGAAACATAAAGTTTGTTTTTTATTTAAAGATAATTCTCCAAGTCAAAAATTTAGTAACTATGTTGGCAACACAAGCCTTTTCCACGTACAAAAATTGAAAGCATTGACAATTTTACATTGTATTGCCAACATAATGTCATTTTGACTTTTATCTTTAAAAAAAAAAACAGACTTTACTGTATCATTCTAATAATAATTGTGAGTCAATAATTCAATAATTTAAGTCAATAAATGTTTAAATTAGGTACCATCCTTTGTTCTTGTGCTGAAATTTTAATTACACACACTACATTCAATCAACACTACCTATATTCAATACTGAAGAGTTTTTTGGTTAGTTAGCCAGTTTCCCAGCAGGTACTGAGGTCCCATACGGGAAGCTACTCAGCTATAGTTGTTTTTGAGCCAATATCTCTAGATTGATTATTTCAATTTGCTAAGATATTCTCTCGTCAGGGTAGGAAAATGTTAGTAAATTCAACAAGGCCCTAATACACGCTCTTAATTTACTTCTTTATCTGTGTTGTTTACAGCATGAAACGATTTTTGTTAAATATATGAACAATGCACATGTTATAAAAAAAAAATGTTATAAACAAACAAAAAAACCTAAAAATGGAAAAAATGATATTTGTATAAATTGAACTCTCACAAACAAAATAATAATTAATCAACTAACCTGTAACACTTCTTACACACACACTAATAACAAATTGGATTGAACAATCAATTTTAATGCAAAATAAAAATGAAAATTGAATAATGAATAATTAGACACGCGACACGTTTTCTAAGGGACCAGTCCAGCTCGTTCTGTAGTCTAGTTGCGGATTATCTTGTATCCTCTTCGGTTTCGGTACCTTCTTTTTCTGTGGCGCGCTCGTTCAATCCTGAACTTGAGGGCGCATACATGGTTGCAACATTTACTTTTATTCAGTAAACGTTTTTTTAAAAATAATAAATAATATTTTAAATAGGTGATTTTCCTCAAATGTTTTGTTGTTTCTGTTGCTTGTGCTGCACAGTGGTCGTTGTTTGATTTACCTATTACTGTTATACGGTCTTGCAGATAATAAACTTTGTAAATTATGAGCCGTCAAGGGGTCGAAATCCAAAAATGCCAATTCCAAAAAGCGTCAGTAAGAAGGAAACCTGTTTTTCTATCAATCAGTTTGCCTGCATGGCTACAATTGGAGCCTTTAGAATTACGCTGGCAATTAGAATAACCCAGAAGGGATGCAATGCCCAAAATTTCAGCTTTCCCAAGAAAACACAAGGTCGTCATCCCTGCAAGGGACGACTGGCTATAGAGTCTGACCCAGGTTTCCTCAAGCCGAATCTAGAATTATTTAGGAACAATTCTGGGATTGTTTTAGAACGGTTCTCTCAGTTCTTGCACTGAAGGAGGAACTGTTTTAGAATTTTATGTTTTGATTTTTTTGGTTCCAATTCGGTTCATAACTAGTAGGTATTAGAACAGTTCCCTATTTTTTTTGTGCGCAAGCAGTTCTGTGCAATCCCAGAACCGTTCCAAATTTCGAACCAAAACAAAGCTAATGTCAGCTATATGGGAAGAGACCTGTGGCGAGAATCAGTCCCCAGACAGCACAGAGACATCTTAAAGACGTTCCTAAGATGTATAATAAACGACATTCTAGGCGTCTTATGGCTATGAGGTATTTGTCTAGTTTGTTTAGTATTTTCTCCCTTGGTCAGTCTGATAATTCTTTTTGAAGACATCTTCAAGATGTATGTTACAAAACCCAACGTCGGTCAGACATTTGCCTAAAGACGTTTTCAGGACTAATATTTCCTTATTATTACTAATTTCATAACTTTCAATTTTTGTCTACATTAAAATAGCTAGACGCTGTGTATTCGTAATGTATCCTATCTTTGTCACTTTTGAATATTTTTTGTTTTTATCCAATTTTCCCCCGTCATTATTTCTGGAAGACACTGGAAGTTTTCGATTTTCTACAGAATATTATTATTTTTATGTATTGTTTCTGTTATATAAATCACAAAAACACCATAAAACATAATTTAACAAAAACTAACCTCAAAAAACTGGCTTTGTTGTTCACTGAATTCGGCAGACATATTGCTATTTTTCGCGTAATTTAGCGCCATCTATTGGTACAGGAATTTTGCCAATAACGATTTTGGGTCCATCACTAGAAATTGATAAACATTTCTATAAGAATCAACGACAACCAACAGGGAAACATATTGCAGGAATCAACTGGAAACAAGATGCATATAACTTTCGCAACATACGAAAAGCCTTAAAAAAAGAGTCCCTCCTGTTGGCAGTCGACCCAGTGGGTATGTATATTTTGAAACCACCAAACAAGCGAAACAAATAAAATAATATCAATTTGTTATCTTTTCGGCCGTAACTCAATCAAAAAACAAAACAAAAACCCCCAGCATCTTATTGTAAATTAGATCAGAACAAACTGATAGCCGATGGGTATTTGAATACGCCGAAAAGTTGGCAGAAATACAACGGACACGTCTATCAACCGCAAGAACCGCAGCAGGAGCGATTTAAATAAAGGACGCGCCGAAAAAAAAGTCACCTCGACTATTTTGCATGCTCTGGTTTTTCGTTGAGCCCCCGAATCTCCCACGTAGAAAAACGATAATCTCGAAATGCAAATGGGGCGGGAGCGGTTCAATGAAAAATAACTCCGCCCGAATTACATTGAAACGTCACCAGGAGAAGAGACGTCCTGCTTTAAACCCGGGCGACAACTTGACGAATACAAATAAAACGTCCGTTTAAAACGTAGTGCCAACTGATTCCATGTATCTTTCGCCACTGCGGTGATGAATTTATGTGAGAAGAATCTTCAGATGCTTCGGAAAGTGTCAACTTGGGTTTGACTTTACTTCCAGTATGGTAATGAGTAGTGGGCAGACCGGAGCACGCACAACTTTTCCAGTTCACGTTTTAATTAGTACCGATCTTGTGGGAAAGTATCTTTTTTTTCGTGTGCGTGCAACGAATATTTTTATAAATAACAACATCCGCAACAATAACTACTTTACTTGATTCGAAGAAAATTTATTGCAGAAGAGAAACCCAGAAAACTGGACACAAGATGTACGGATGTTAAAGTTGAGAATGAATAAATTAAGTCAGTTATTATCCTAGCACTGTTAAAATGTCTATTTATACATGTAAATGCTGGAATCACTGGCGTAGCTAAACCAAACGTGGACGTCGGCGACATCCGAATTGCGAGGCCTTTTTTATGAAGGGGTGGTCATATTTTTTGTGACAAAAAATTGGATATAAGACAGGGATGGGTAGCTGCCGGCAGGCTCCCCGAACCGAAAGATAACCGCGGAAGGCGAGAATTTTTTGAGTGTCACGCCACCTTTTTCAGGCATATCAACGGGGTAGTCGATCCTACAGCCAAAAATAAATTTCTCATTTATTACAGTATGACGCAAACATGGACCGACAATTTTTAGTAGGAATCAGGAAATTTTTCAGGAAACCTAATTAATTTCCGAATCCCTGTATGTTAGTATGTTTATGTTTGCTGTGCAAAATCAAATGCTGGATAGACTTTCAAAATGCTGTAGAATGTACAGGGTGTTTCCTTATATTTTGACCCCTACCTACAGCTTTAGCTATACGAAATGTAAAAAAACTTTAAATATGAAAGTTGTAGGGTTTTATGTCTATTATCTTTTTCGAATGTCAAAATGGGCAAATGACAGGTGCCAACTATCACAAATGACAAACACATGCATTTTTCAAATGGAACACACTGTATATTTTTATCTAGAATGATAGATCGTTTTCTTCTGATTCCAAACATACCATATACTTATGTTGATATTTGGTTCAGCTGTTTTTACGCTATTCAAGTTTAAAAATGCATTTACATTACCCTTAATTTAATCTGTTCTGGTTTCTTATATCAATGATGAGGCTTGCTCAATGCAATTTTAAAATTGAATAGCATAAAAAACAACTGAACCAAATATCAACATATATGGTATATTTGAAATCAGAACAGTGGCGGCTCGTCAAAGGAGGCAGGGGAGGCTGAACCTTCCCCAAAAAATTGAAAATTCAATCTCAATTTTTTATTCCTGATTTCTAATTAAAATAATAATTAACAAACTTTCCAATTTTCGATATTTCAATGTAATTTAAAAAAATCTGACAACATTATTTCAATCAATCCTGCGCCTCCACGACAAATATCTGTGAATCTGGGATACTCAGTAATACCGGCCCGAAGGGCCGGAGTTATATGCGAGCCCGAAGGGCCGGAGTTATATGCGAGCCCGAAGGGCCGGAGTTATATGCGAGCCCGAAGGGCCGGAGTTATATGCGAGCCCGAAGGGCCGGAGTTATATGCGAGCCCGAAGGGCCGGAGTTATATGCGAGCCCGAAGGGCCGGAGTTATATGCGAGCCCGAAGGGCCGGAGTTATATGCGAGCCCGAAGGGCCGGAGTTATATGCGAGCCCGAAGGGCCGGAGTAATACAAGCCCGAAGGGCTAGAGTTATTTTAATCACGAGGCCTAGTTTATAATTCCATTGGTGAGCGGATAGTTTAGAGCTAATTGAAAACCGGGAGTATTTAAAATGCGATTTCTAATAAGTAAACCTTTAAATGTCATTTTCATTGAAATTAAACTAAAAACAAGTTTCCTATAATTTATTTGGGGAATTTTAATTATTATAATCATTAATAATTAATTATTAAATTAAATTTTAAACAAAAAACCCTTTTAAAATGTTATTTTTGTTTTCCGAAATGAGATGTAGCAACGTTGCTTTTAGTTGGCCATTTTGAAGTGACGCCTTGTAATTTTTTGCCAATTTTTCCTCGAATTTTTCACTTTTCCGGGGCTTTTCAATGAAAAAAGGCAATTTAACATACGACGCTTTGAATTTTCTTCATTTTCTAGCAAAAATGTCCAGTTTTAAAATGACATAAATAACAAAATCCCATTTAAAATGGTTTTTTTTGGAAGTTTTGATGTGGCAACACCGTTTGTACCAACTTCAAATAGGTTTTGTAATAAATGTCATTTGCCAGTTTTGACAGTCGGCAATTTTTAATTAACGTGTTTACATTTCTATTCAGTTTTTTTTCGAATTTTCCACTTTTCCAAGCCGTTTTCAGTCAAGAAACCCGATTTGAAATACGAGGCTTTGAATTTCCTACATTGTGTGCTAAAAATTCCCAGTTTTCTAATGGGGTAAGTGACAAAAACTCAAATTTCATTAAGTAGGCTCAGAGCTGGGAGTAACGACAAAAAAAAAGTTACTTTACTTTAACGAGTTACTGAAAGTAACGCGTTACTTGGTAACTTCGTTACTTTTCAGATTGATTGATAAGTAACTGTAACGACGTTACTTTCCTGAAGTAACGCGTTACTAGTTACTATGAAAGTAACTCGTTCTCTCAATTTGTTTATCTTCTTTACAAATAATTGGCGAGTGAGGAAAAGGAAAATAAGTAATCTAAAAACTTTGTCAAATAAAATGTTGGTAGTACAGAAAATTTGTTTTGAAAGCTCAAAATAATCGTTTTTGGCCGTACCACGCGCCGCCTCTGCTCTAAAGACACTATATGCAGACACTGGGACGCTTCAAAGAGCAGGTTTGTCCAAAACCAAGTGCTCTATTCAGTCGCTTAATCCTTAATCCACTTGAATTTTGCAAGAATACTCTTCCACATAGTCGGACACACAAACTAAAAACATATTGGCATTTCGTATAGGTCTTATTTGATTGTTTGGACTGCTGTGTTGGTGAGTCAAATTAAGGAATAACGCAAATTTCGACGTAAATAGTTATTTTTGAAGTAACGCGTTACTTTGAAAGTAACGAACTACTTTTAAAGTAAAGAAATTACTTTCAAAGTAAAGAAGTTACAGTAACGCGTTACTTTCTAATAAGTAACGAAAATAAAGTTATCATTATTCGAAAGTAACTGTAAATTTTAAACGATTTATTTTTAAGCAAAAGTAACTGTAAAGTAACGCGTTACTTTTTTCAAGTAACGATCCCAGCTATGAGTAGGCTTTAGAATGTCATTTTTAGAGGTTTTTCTTCGAATTAGTCCGCTTTTCCAGGGCTTTTCTGGTTGGAAAAACCGATTTAAAGTACGAGGCTTTGAGTTTTCTTCATTTTCCACCAAAAATTTCCAGTGTTTTAACGGGGTAAATGAGAAAAACTTTAGTTTTATCAAGTAGGTTTTGGAATGTCATTTTCGTTGTTTTTTTTTTTGGAATTTTTATTTAAGGTTTTTGGGGTCTGGGGATCGTTTTCTATCACTTTTTTTTTTCGAAATTCGCAAAATAAAAAAAAAACATTTTTGACGTTGACAGCTGTCAATTTTTTTTGACACAAATTTATAGTTGGCGTCGCGAAACTGCCTTGTACCGGGGTTTGATTTTCGTAGCTTTTATAGTAGAGCGGGAAAAAAGTCGAACATGTGTCAAATTTGACAGGTGACATTTGTCAATATTGCCAAAGTGTCGTGCGACAAAAGTTTTATCCGAACGAAGCCGTTCATTGTTAACTGATTTTTAATACTCCGGCCCTTCGGGCCGTAATCTTTGAAACAAAAAGACGTCATTTTGTATCGATTGTCAAAAAAAACCAAGGTTTGAAATTTCAATTTTTTGACGTTTGTTGTATTATGAGCCATATGTTTTTATCAAATCTCGATGTTAATATTTGTGGTGGTTCCTTTTGTTTTTTAAATAATAAAATACTCAATACTTTAATAAACTTTTAATTAAACTCATTACTCATTATAAACATTTTAGACAGTCATCTTCATTCTTTTTTTCTCGACAATTCTACATTGACTTATGACAACTGTCATCAAAAGGAGTGCGTTCAAGAAAACGATTTTTAGTGATTCTCAACACTCGATTTATAGGTTATTTTAAACCCAATCATTGACATTTCTGAAAAATATTTCTTTTAAAATTCCTAAATATCCTTTGGAATCTCCAAAAATCTATTAAAATCTCAGAATTCCATAATTTAGTGGAATTTCGGTAGAAAAATATGTTATTCTGAAAAAGGAATTAAATGTGAAATTTTTGCGGAGTTTCCATAGAATTCACATTAAATTTTAATTCCTCTCGAATTACTTGAAATTTCAGTGAAATTCCGATTGAATTACACGAAATCCTAAATGAATTACATAGAGGAATTTTAAACAATTACATGAAATTACACCGAAATTCCCAACATGAAATTTCAGTTTTTACTGAATTTTAGTAATGCCGAGGAATTTCCAGCTAAAAACATGGAATTTCGGTGATATTTCGAAAAATTACCATGTAATAACATGAAATTTCGATGAATTTTTAAGAAATTACTTGATACTTCATTAATATTCCCAGAAATTCCTGGCTATTAAAAGAGAATTTCAGTGAAATTCCGAAAAATTCTTATGAAAATAAATTAAATTTTGAAAATTCCTTGAAGTTTCATTGGACTTTCGAGAAATTTTCGGTTATGGACGTGGATATTCTCATAAAATTTTAGTGAATTCCGAGAAATTTTTAAGAAATTACATGAAATTCCAAAAAAATTTATGAAAATTTTGTGAAATTCCAGTATATTTTAGTGGTAAAATTTTGAGGAATTTTAATAAAGTTAAAAAAAAAACATGGAATTTTGAAATTGAAATCTTAGTGGAATTCCGAGGAATTTCATGAAATCCTATACTGTTATTAGCCTCCTCACTTGAAATAGTCACGAGCCGCCAATGAATCAGAAGAATAAAAAAGCTATCATTCTAGCCAAAAATATTCAGAGTGTTCTATTCAAAAAATGCAAGTGTTTGTCATTGTGACAGTTGGCACCTGTTATTCGCCCGTTTTGACATTCGCAAAAGATAATAGACATAAAAACCTACGAGCCGGTTTCTCAATAGCGAGTCACCAATCACCAGTCACCTCCGGGTTGGTTTTAACTCTAGGGTAAGCGTGTCCAGTTGCTATGTTTACTCTGGAGTTATCCTTAACCCGGAGGTGACTTGCTATTGAGAAAACGGCCCTATAACTTTTATACCTAAAGTTTTTTTCCACTTCGTATAGCTAGAGCTGTAGTTAGGGGTCAAAATATGAGGAAACACCCTGTAGAATACAGCGAAATACTGTACGTATGTCTCGGTTGGAGGTTGGAGGGTCAGCTACCAGTTGAGAAAAGTGCTAAATAATTTAATTAACCAACAATACGTGTTAAGAACGGTGCCACAATTACCGATTTATCGAAATACCGAGAATCTACCAAAAAAATAAAAACCATATGATTTGAGATTTCTAGGTTAATTTGCAGTAGAAATAATAATTTTCAGTGAATTCTATGAGATTTAGAAGTTTCGTATAGGATTAAGTTTATTTGTTCTCTCGGTTTTATTTTGGGAAATCAAAAAGTGCCAATTTTTAGGGTTCGGTAACCTATTTTTTGCGAGGCTCCTTAGGGCCACGTCACTGGCTGGAATAGACCTAATATATTGAAATACTTCTTGATGAAATTGTTCTACGCCTCTGTATACTTAACAACAACCTCATAATATATTAAAGCCCTGTCAACACGATCATAAGCCTCCGTGCTTTACCGTGTGATTATCTATCATTTACTTTTTTTTTTAAATTTCAGTAACGCCGAAATAAAATCACTTTTGTCGAATTAATTTGAATTAATTCGACGTAAATAGCGGTTATTTATTGGCCCATTAGGCGTGAAAAAAAATAATTTTAATTTCGCTTTAGGCTCAACAACCCAAGCTTTGATGGTTATTGTTTTCGTGGAAAACAACATCTGGGCTCAAAGAATTGATTCAACCCAAAACCAGTTTCGATTCTAAATTAAGTTATCCAACATCTTCACTTTCTTATCACCTCAAAAGCCCTGATATCGATAAGGCACTAAAAATTCGAGTCACAGAAAACCGAACACGCTCTTTATGGTGCAAATTAAGTTGCTCGGGGGTCCAGTATCAGTATTAGCATTTATACGACGCCAAAAAAAAAAAGAATTGCGCAAAGATCAGTTCAATGTTAGTTTTAATTAAGATTGAAGAAGATTTGAATAAAAAGACGCTTTCATAAAATTGTCAATGGAATCATTGATCGGATCGACTCTTTTTGGCCACCATTGAACTGGTTTTAAAAGAAGCGACCAAACAAGATAACTCAATCTACATATAGGTATATACGGTAATCGTTCTTTACCGAAATTTAAATATTTTTTGGACAAACGTTTTTCTTCAATCAGATAATAAGATTTATCGATGAGCAAACAGTTACACGATGAAGAAAATTCCAATAAAGTCATTATTAAACAAAAACAAATTGACATCTCTTTTACGCAAGACAAAATTGAGAGGTTTCTTATAACAACGAAGAAGCTAAAGGACACCCAATTTTGCACTCGATTCATTGCTCACGGCAAACATAATTAAATTAATTGAAGCTGATTAAGCGGTACGCAATGGCATTCCGCTTAATCAACTACTCGTGACGTCTTATCGATAATCGCTTTCTTTTTGTTTCGACAATTCGAATAAAAATATTGGAAATATATAATGAGTCTCTTTATTTTATGCGATACGAGCGTAAAAGCGGCGTATACTAATTCGAAAAACATAAAATAACGGTGCCGGCCCCAATAACTTTGAAACGGTTATTCGAAATTGTATATAAAATTGAAATTAACTTCAAAAAGTCCGACGTATATAAAGAAAAAGTCGCGTAAAAATCCGGCAGCGACGTCTTCATTAGCATACCATGGTGACTCCTTTGGTATTTCGGCAAAATTGATACTGTGTGATTGAATAACTGGATCATTTAATAAGATTTTATTAATAGATAACTTCTTTTATTAATCATCTTCAATTGATAAGGTCCTCAATATATTATTTCGGTTTATTCGAATGAAAGTTGCAGGGGATCTTAAGGTGTGTATGTGTGTGTTGGAGGTGTCAGTTGCACCCTTTTGTACCCCTCCTTCTGCTACTAAGTTCGGGCTTCCTGCTTAAAGCAGCCCCTCCAGATCTTTAGAAATTTCAGGATATCTAACGGTTCCAGGGCTGAAATATCTTCCCGCTATATAAGAGCACTTCCCAGGTTCTTCATCCTTGATCAACTAACAGCATCGCAGTTCAGTAGAAGATGGTAAGTTGTCTCTTCTCCGTCTTCACTGAATCTGCAGGTGCCACCTTCTTCCAACCCCAACTTCTGTATATTTCTTTTTAGTCTGCAATGTCCCGAAAAAAACCCGGTTAGAGTCTTAAGACTTTCATGCTAAGATTGACCAGCAGTTTTGATATTTTTTGGTTGAAGTTGCCCAATAGATCTTTGGCCTGTCGTAGTCCTGGGTTATTCTAGCCGGTTCTCTTCTTTTTTAGGATCATTAAGTATTAATGACACACTGAAAACTTTTTTTTGACATTACCTACACCAAACCAAATGAATGAAAGTTATTACATTACATTCAAAAAATTCCTCAAAAATTTAAATTTAAATTTAGATAGGTAGTAGAAACTGTAGTAGTAGCTTAGTTAAAATATCTGCAACATTTTCATTTGTTAAGATATATTTTAAGATAAAAAGCTCCTTTGCTACGCAGTCCGTGATAAAGTGTGCTTTAATGTCTGTTTTGATTTTTCACTGTTTTCGACACTTTTATAGACCTTGATTGTCAATTAAAAGTAATGATTCCATGTTTTTCATAGAAAAATCAGTGCAAATGCTTTGTAAGTAAATAAGTTCTGAAGCAGTCATTGCACTAGCAAGATATTCTGACTGTGCAACAACATTTTGTTTTTTCGAGTGCCATGAAACTAGGTTTTTGTTCATAAACATTGCATAACCACTGACACTTTTTCTATCTAATTGATCACTGCCCCAATCCCCATCAGTGTAGGCCGTTAGTTGATTCTTGCTTTCCGTGCTTTTTCCACAAGTGAGTGACATGTTCTGTGTTTGTTTCAAGTATGTTAGGATCTTTGAAAATTTGGTTCCATAGGTTGTTACGATAAATTTATCATTTACGTAACATGTTCCATCTCTCCTTATTTTCATTATGAAGTCGTATTTTTTCCCTTTTAGAATCAGCCAAATATTATCCACAAAATTCAAATTCAAATAATACAAGTGCTGCCATCCAGGGGCGTAGCCAACAGGGGGGGAGACGGGGGAGCAAAAAACAAAGAAATTGAATCAAAATAAACATTCAAAAAGTTTGGTGTTTTTATTTTGGAAATCTACAATATACACTTCATTATTTTCACCTGAAACTATCTAAGAAAATCAGGAAATCGAATTGGCAATAGATAAAGTCTCATTCAATACATAAGTTAAGTTTTTAGGGCGAATATTAGGCAATATTTCGCGAGGATAATCAAGCATACTCGAGTATGCTGGATAATGGTGATGTGTAAATTGTCTCATACTCCCCTAACTCCCTCTCCATCAAATTCTGAGCCTGCGAGTGACGTCACTACCAGCAGCTTATAATGATGACGTCGCCTGCAGACCTCGATGGAATGCTTGCGATTCAGGCTGTGCTAGTGACTTAATTTTTTCGTCAATTTCAAATGTAGAAAAGGTGATTTTCGGTTTATTCTCACAGAAGAAATTAAGTGTCTTGATCCTCGAGTATCCCAGAATTTGATGGTGGGGGAGTTAGGGCAGTATGACACAAATGACACATCACATAATCCAGCAAAAGATTGTGCTTGGTTATCCTCACGAAAAATTGCCTATTATAAAACTATTTTGACAGAATAACTGAAAATTAACTTCAGGAATGACAGAAATGACGTTACTTCTCATTGCAATTCCAGAAGTTAACTTTGAGTTATAAGGGCGGGTATTATAAAACTACTTTGACAGTTAACTTAAAGTTAACTTCTGAAAATACATGTAATTCAAAAAGTTAACTTTAAGTTAACTGTCAAAGCAGTTTTATAATACCCGCCCTAAGTCAGAATAATTTTATAATACCCGCCCTTAGTGATACAACATTTTGATCTAATTTTTCATTAAATGAAATTATACCCATATTTACTTAAAATTGGCAAAATTTGGGTGTGGTCACCAATAAATTTTTCTTCACCTTTGGATTGCCTTCGCGGCACTTAGGGGGCGCCGGATCTCAGTCTCCCCCCCTAGGGATAGTCATATCGCTACGGCCCTGCTGCAATCTATCCACATTTGCGTAAAATGCAAGTATCGAGAATTCATTTTTCAGTACTGCCATCTAGTGCCCGATGATCTTTATTTCAAAGTATGATTTTTAAATTCGCATTTGACAGTCATTTGTATTTTCATTTAAACAAATTATATTTATCTCATTTTTAGCAAATAGATATATTTCTCTCCTTTTCTAACTGCTGATTCTGAAATAATCATTTTTTGACTTAATGATCTAATTAATTAACAATCTCTTATTTTTGACATAACCTTAATTTAAATTATTAAGTATAATTTGTAAACAATTAAAATAATTTTAATGGATTTTTATCTATTTTCTTTTATTCCATGCGGTCTTTCATTTTGAAGTGAATATGGTCTTTTGGGTGTACTCGTCTGATTGGTTGAAGCTGGTTGGAATGCAGTAAGTATAAAAAACACGGGCACGTTTTCCTGCTGGCTGTAGTTTTCTAAAACGATCTCTTCTTTGAAAAACAGTCTGGCGGGCAAGTCCTCTTTATTTTTATTTAATTTTTTGCTTTGAATTTCTGGATCCTCCCTTATAGATTTTTCAATATTCAAATTGTCATATCTTTATTAAGTTTTTACCTGATAAATCTTATCTTATCTGTTTTTGAAATATAAATATTATATTTTGAGTTTTTTTTAATCTAATCGTTGGCTTCCATTTTTGTGTGAACTGCTTATTGGAGTGCCACGTTTTTAAGAGGTAAGTCAAGACAGATTTTTGGATTTTAGATAGGTACTGCTGCTTTGGCTTTCAGAATCAATTTTTAGAGTGGGAAAATTGGACCATTTGCTCTGAAGGTCAAAAATTCAGTTAAAAAGTTTTAATTAAAACATCTCAAGAATTTTGACACATTCTGGATTTGATTACTTTCATCCCTAGGTTTATCTAGTATCTCTGGTAACTACCTTAAATCAAGAGGAAGATTTTGTCTATTTAGGGAGGAATCCAGAGAATTAATTTCTTATTTTTTTTACCTACCTTATTTCTGCTCGTATTTTTGCCTGTCGGAACTGTTATCAAGAAAGCAGCATTCTGCTCAATTATAACGAGCATTTGAATTTAATCTTGTTGTGATTCTAATTTTTTTTATTATCTTACCAATAATCTTAATTATTTGATTGTTTTTTTTATATTAAAATATATATATTTTTTTAACTTGGAATAACTGTTCATACCTGATTCTGTTGGAAGGGAGTGTCTGTACAACAATCATTTTATATTAAATTTAAATTTTCTCTGCAACACACTCACTTTTTTGACAGAATTCAGGGATTTAATATTCCAAATATTGGTGAACCTGATACTGCCTTATTCTTTTCTGGGACCTACTCTATATAAAGATCACTGTTTGGAGTCTGGATCAGCTGGAGTGACGTCACCCCAGCAATCTATCCTCTTCCTGGATACAGGAAACAACACGAAAAGCTCCAGTTCACGAAAGTGCAACCCCAACACCCATTGAAGAGCTCCGGATTGAAAAGCAGATACTTGGTATCAGATTCACCAAGAAAAACCCTTTGAAATTTTACATAACATTGTAAACAAAATAAAATAATTGTTTGTTCGATGTTGAGTGGTTTCATTTGCACACAAAGGGGCTACACGTTATCTTAATTTTTCTTTGAATTCACGACCCTAGGTTATCTTTTCTGAAAGTATACAAATTCCTCTATTTTAATTTGTAACAAGGCGTGGAAATAGTTTTGCAGTCTTTCATCTTTAATCTTCCTAGCATTTTCTCAACAAGTCCTTTTTGTGAGATGTGCACTTAGTTCTCTTTAGTCTCTATTTCCATGCCCAAGAAATGTTTAATATTCCCAAGATTTTTAGCGGAAAATTGTTCTTGTGAAGCTTTTAATATCTTATCACTGTTGGGTCCTGTTAAGATTATGTCATTCACTTACAGTAATAACCAGACTTTTTCGCCTATAATTCACAATCAATCCAAAGGTACAAGTAAATTTATTGAAAGGTGATCAATTTTACCTGTACCTTTGGACTACAGATTGTGAATAGACAATTATAAGCAAAAATCTAGTCTTGAAGGTTTCAAGTTATTTTTCTTTGCAAAATTATTGAAGGTTTCATTCCAGGCTCTTGGGGCTTCACGTAGATCGTAAAGTGCCTTTGTTAACTTTAGCACATTATGGTTTTTGTTGAGGTTTTTTTCGACTTTTACTCCTTCTGAATTTATCTATGTTTAGCTTTCCATGCAAAAATGCAGTAGGTGTTTGATATACTATTTATTTTGTAAAGCCTGTAGGTACAATGAACATCCTAATTGTTGAATACCTTGTAGCTGGTGCATAATTGTTGTAGTGAAAATCTTCCTGGTACCCCTTCGCCACAAATCTCCCCATTATGTTTATTTTAAATAACCAATGTATATCTATTACTTTTTTCCTTCTGGTAATTTTGCCTGTTCCCATATTTTGTTCTTTTCAAGAGCTGATAGTTCCCTTTATATCGCTTGTTTCCAACCATCCGTTGCTTCGTTATAGGTCTCTGATTCTTGTTCTTCTGCACTAAATAAGCAATAGGCTGAATAAAGCTAATAGTCACCAAATCGTTCTGGAATTTTCACTTCTCTCTTATTTTTTCTATTATTTCTGATCACATTGTTTTCAATTTCTATTCCTTGGTCTTCTTCTGGTTCTTGCTGTTCATCTTCTTCATTATCTTTTACTTTGTTCTCTACAACCTCTACTATAACATCAATTTCATCAAATCTCACATCTCATGATAATATAATCTCATCATTCTCTGGATCCCATAGTCTGTAGCCATTCATGCTATATCCAACTAGTCTTACTTGTTTTGCTCTCGTTTGTAATTTGTCTCCAGAGTGAGGCATCTTTAAAGCCCACGCTTTACTTTCAAACACTCTTAAATAACTTAAATTAGTCTTTCCATAATATATATTTGAAGTAATATCATCTGACAGCTAGGGCACTGGTTGGTGAATGATTAAGCTGATATGCTGTACTTCTTATCTAGCTTCACCACACAAATATTTTGGTAAGTTTGTCTCAGCAAACATGGTTCTCACTTTATCGAGAAGTGTTCTTTTTGCCCGTTTACTTACACCGTTCTGCTGACTTGTATAAGGTAGTGTGTATTCTATTACTATCCTTTTTTGTTTACAAAAGTTTTTTTATTGCCATGAAGTGAATTCATCTCCATTATCTGCACGTATCCTTTCTCCTTTTGTTCCCTGATATCATTCATTAAGTTAAATTGTGCTTCACTTTTGTTCTTTAGTAGATATATAGTTGTAAAATGTGAAAAATCATCAATAATGACTTGATAGTATTTCTCCCCATATTTAGTTGGGGTTCAATGGATCAGTTATATCTGTATGTAGAAATTCTCCTATCTTTTTTGATCTTGGTAATGGTACAATGTCAAAAGGTTTTCGAACTGCTTTACCCTCCTTCCATGGAGTGCATACTTTGGTTATCCATACTTTAGATGGAACAGGTAAATTTAACTTTTTCAAGTACTGATCAGATAAATGTCCTAAACGTTTATGCCAAATTTCTCTAGTTACTATCAAATTTACCGTGGCGCTTTCTTTTTCTGCTAACTTGAATTTTGCCATGTATAACGTTCCATGTGATCTACATTCAATATTTCTACTATTTTTGCCTTGTATAACTGCTTTCTCTTTTTCAAAAATAATCTTGTGTCCTTTTTTATTTATCTTCATTCACAGACATAAAAAGTTATGGGTTAATTAAGGCACTATTAAGACTGTCAAATTTAGGTTTTTATTATTGTATTTTAACAATGGTTTTCCTTTCTTATATGCACTTAAAGTGTTTCCATTGGCCACTCTAATTTCAACTTCATTTTGTAAATTTTCTACATCTGTCATGCATTTCAAAATTTTCTCTGTAACTAAGTGGTCAGTAGCACCACTGCAAGAATAAAATAATTTCAAAATAACTTACATTTGGTATAGCTAGGTTTGCTTCCAAAACTTCTGTTATAAATGAAATAAGTTCATTGTTTTGCTGCAAGCTTTCACTACTTTCTAATTCTGCTGCTTCCGAGACATATGCTTGCCTATTTGGGCCTCTTCTGTAACATCTACCTCTATATAGAAGAAGTAGAGGATAGCTAGAGGATATCCTCTAGCTTGACCTCTTTGTACATAATTTTGATGTTTTTTGTTTGGACAATCTCTAACAAAATATCCCTCTCTACCACATTCGAAATAGACGTTCAACTGGGTATCTAAGAGACGGGTTTTTACAAGTTTTAAAGTAATGCTTGTGTTGACAGTTTCAATGGCAGTTATCACTGTGTCATATTTTTCTGGCATTGTCAACAATCATCAAGTTTAGCACCTGCTGCCTCTAGCTTGGCCCATGCCATTACGGTCTGGAACTGGTCATCTGTCACCTCTATTGCACTCTTAATATTTTCCTTATCCAACAATACCTGCACGCGAAACTTCCAGTTAGAATAATTGGTATTGGACAACTGAGAAAATGGTAAAACTGATGCAGCCATTTTCACAATACTTGACGACTTCAAAAAAACAACAACAGCACAGCAAATATCGAAAGTGTTACTATTTTTTCCTTCCTTCAAACATTACACATTGGGGTATCTGGGCCCATAACCTGTTAAATATAATTATTTTTTGAAGCAACGAAGATATAAATTTCACTGATTTCATTGAAAATTTATTTTGTTCGATGTTGAATTGCAGTTTAATTGTGTATTTTTCTCAGTTATGGAGTTTCTATACCAGGTAGTTCGTTCCTGCGCACCTTTTACGTCGAACGTTATGATTATGTGATCAGAGAGAGAGAGGGGGTTCTTTGGAGATTCCAATACCTGATCATGGCCTATTTTTGTGTAATTTGCCATCTTACCTGTTATTATTGTCTCTTCTGGTGTGGTGGAGTGTTGGCTTCCTATTTGCCCAGAAGCATTTTTCTTCTTCGCTGAAAATTTCCTCTACCGGAGTGACAGACTTTTCTCCTCTTTCTTCTTCTTCTGAAGGAGTCTTGGGTTTGGATTGGTGGGCTCCTTTGGGTTCTCGCCTGTTTCGTCTTTTACTTTTCTGTCCTTGTGGGGGGAACCTGTAGAAGATGCTGTGACTCATCTTCTTAAGGTAAGACAGGCCTGCCCCAAGAGGGGGATAGCAATGATAGTATAATGCTGCCTGTAAAATCACCTCTTTCAAATCAAGACTTGGTTAATGTGATTTTTGTTTATCGAAAATAGTACTTAATCATACTAATTTCAAATAATAGAGTCTAAATTTCAGATATTATATCATGTCCTAACAAGAACATCATTACCACCTATAGCCCTATTGTCCTCTATTACAAAGATATTAGTATCGGTTCTCTGTATGAAAAAAGATTCTTAAATTATAATAGATGAAGAACGAATCGATAATTCATTCATCAACTTCAACCATTTTCTGCTTTAATTCACCGTAGATGATGAAGATTAGTGCTCATAAAAATTTCGCTACAATTTTTCAAAATCCCAATAAGGCTTCAAGAGAATAAACTCTCACTTATAGATAAAACCAATTTGAATTTAACGCAAATGTATTTCACCCAACTTTATGTGTATTTAATCTTAAATAGTCTTCCCACATAGAAGTCGGACACTCTTATCATTTTATCTTCAAGAAGATTCAATAATAAAATCGACTTTATTGAGCTAAGTAAATTCAAAAAAAGTAACTGTATATACCATACATGAAAATTATTTTTTGGCGTACGTCGGCTCCTGAAAATTAGCATTTTGTACCGATCGATCGTCATAAAATAATTACAAAGCAAAGATCAGGATCAATTTAATCCGCCGTCATGCAAGGCGGTCGGTTTATTTAGGGAAATATCGCGAAACGAATCTGAGGGGTCTCTTAAAATTAATGCATAAATATGAATACTTGATACACAATACTCGAGCCTATTCTGGACCAATTTTCCCATCAATGCTTAATTACGTAAAGCTCATGCATTATCCGTACATGGGTACCGGGGCATTAAATGCGACGCATTAATGGCACCTAGTTGACCAGTTAATAGGCCAAGCCCGATAAATAAAAGAATAACCGACAGGCCTGATATTTACTCTCTTCTGTATAATTTTAACGGTTTATCCGGATCGTTAAAGTAATATATACGTTAACCCCTTGTCCAAAATTCTAGTTTTTGCTTGAGTATTTTCTCACATAAACGTCAGCATTAGAATTCAACCAATCGCAATTTTGAAAATAATAGGCTGGCTGATTTAAAATTCTATATAAATATTAACAGCAACAACAAAAAAGTTCTTTCTAGAATTAGCGGCTTCACAAGAAGTCATGGTTTAACACTAAAACCTCCTTAATGACGCTACTATCGGCTCAAAAACAAAGGGCTAGACTCCTACGGGTTATTAGGCGCTAATAAAATATTTAGTGTAGAGCTCAAACAAAATTAACACGGCTACTGAAATTTATTATATTTCCGCCCTACAAGTATAATTTATTAGATAGGATAACTAAAAAAAAAACCAGTTTTAATTAATATACAGGTAGGTCCTAACAAGTAACTTTGTAAGGAGAGATGTGCTATTAGATTTTATCTTTTTCTATACTCACAAGGTTTCAAATTTTTATCATTATCGGATGTCAATTAAATGTTTTTGAATGTTTTCTATTGGGAAATGGACTGAGAAATAAAAGAACTTGTTAATTATCCATATTCAATATAATTATTATATCCAACACAGCGTGGAAAGCAGAGCGTGTGGTGAACTCATAGAACTAACTATGGGAACTGACTCGCATCGAAAAAAAAAAATTACAAACCCTTTCTTAAGTAAACGATTCCTCATCTGTTTATCTTACATATAAAAACTATTATAAACACATTCAGTCATCTATAGTTGCAATATAAATTAACAAAAGGCTTATAATCAAAGTTTAATTTATTAATTTTTAGTTCACTGATATGAATATCAGTTTATCCAACAAGAAATGTGAAATATTGCATGCTTTCACATTTTTTTAAATGGGATGCGCTATATTTGGTTCTATATTTTTGAAGAGCACAATTTTCCGATTCCAAAACTATATAGTTTATCTATATTTGGTTGAGCCGTCTTTTTAAAAATACTATCAGAGAAACGAAGTACCTCAAATTTTACCTGCAGCTTTCACTTATACAGGTAGAATGGTTTACAAAATCAGTAGTAGGATAATATTTTTACAATTTTTGGAGCCGAATATAATGAGAGATTGCTCAATCAAATATAGATCGAGGTATTGTGCTCTTCAAGAATATAGAATGAAATATAGAGCATCCCATTTGAAAAGAGCTGGAAGCATGCAAAATTTCACATTTATGACATTCAAATTTTGTTTCTGACCATGGTTTCTAAAAATTCAGACAAAACTGTACAACTTTTGTATTACACCTCTCTTCTACCTGTAAAGGTAAAGGCTGTAGGTGGAGTGTTAATATATAAAAAAACACCCTGTACAAATAAGTGGATTATTGCGGAACTTATGGGTAGACCTCGCGGAACTCGCTGCGCTCGTCCCGCAGCCATCTACTCACCAATATACTTATAATGATCCGGAGAAATAGTCCCGATATAAACAATGTCTACTATAAAAATTAAATATAATCAAATAATCAAAAACTGAATTTCCGGTATTTCAAATCAGTGCCGGATTTACCAATTTGCCGCCCTACACCTGTTTAGAAAGGCCGCCCTCATGTTGGCAGGGGCGGCGCTTGCCTTAAAAAACTGAGAGGCAAGAAGATACAGGACACGGACAGTGGCGTACGTATACTTATGCTTCTGAAGGCAGAGGGGGCAAACTTAAAAGGGACGCCGCAAAGGATTAAACGAAAATATTTTTGGGTATCACCCCCAAAAACGTTTATTTTGAGCCTTCAATTGCCGCTCTACGCCTGTGCGTATAGGGAAATACGGCACTGTTTTAAATCAGTATCGATCACTGATCTCAAAAATAAATAAATAAACAAAGAAGGCTTATAATGCTGCTAATTTACGAAGTCATAGTCTAAACAAAAACAACTGACTGGAAAAGCTGTGAGCGTGCGCAGTAGATACATGTACTGTGCGTGCACAAAATCTGGCCAATGAAAATGAAGGAATTTCGAAATTTAGAACAGCTGTTCGAAAGATAGGACACTGCGCAGGCGTTTGGCTGTTCCGTTGCACAACTGTTCGTACAATATTGATCCCAAATTTTCGCACAAATTTTACCAATCAAGCCGTATGATTGTTTATCCATTTATTTTTTAGATCAGTGATATCGATAAATTGAAAATGAAACAAATTAGCGTTGATCCCAAATTAAATTAAAATATTTATATACGTTAAAAAATTCTATTATTTAGTCACCAAGCGTGATGTCATCTCCTAAAATCAATGAACTTATTGAAAGCGAGGCCATAGTAATTAAATCGATGATAATTGGCTCACCTGTGGCAGTATTCTTTGTGTTGTCATCACATTCTTGAACCAAAGATGTGTTGACCCCTATAACAAATAAAAATGATAAAAATTTCAAATGATCGGCCAATGGAATTGACTTATTGATAGTCAAACGACCGCCTAATGACGATTTTGGTGGATAATTGATAATACGTTGGAGGCCGGGGGGAATCGAAAAATATAAAACAGGCGGTTTTAGAAGTGGAAATCAGTTGTCAGTTGAGTTGTTAGTTCAATCCAGTTAAATCTACAGTACAATGTGTCAGTCCTGGTAAAATTCGCAAAAGTTTCTTTTATTGCCTCGGAAAAAGTATTTGAAATAGTAATGGAAAATTGTAAAAGAAAGAACAGTTAAATTCGTTCAATATTATGTGCGTGCTCTAATTTTACGTGTGAAAAGTTAAATGTAAGTACTTTAGTGATTATTATTTTTCTGACTTTTACCAATGATTCTGAATGATAAGAAGTGAATTGACAATGATTTTTAATGCCTAAAAACTTGAATGATTTTGACTGAAGTGAATTAACTTTGGAACTTTATTGCATAAATAACTCGAGTGTTTTGACTATGGAACATTATTGCATAAATTTAATTGCCTTCGAGTATAATGATATTTTAATTAGGTAATTTTGCAAAGAATTGAAAGGGGCACTTAACAAGTATCGATTTTGAGTAGGAATTATTAAAGAATTTTGAATTGGATTCTCCAAATTGAAGTTACGGGCTATAGTAACAAATCTAAAAAGAATTAAATAATTGTGTTTTTTGGCTAGGAATCCGAAAATAGTCATTATTCTGATTTAAATAAACCATTATATGTATGTAAATGGAAAGTTTCGAAATGAAACTTGTTCATGAAGAAACATTGATAATCTTAATTGCTGAAATTTTGAATTAGGGTTTTTATTTTTCATCTAGAAATTATTGTAAGGTTTTTTTATGAATAAGTTAGTAATACCTATATCAATAAACAAATAATTATTTTGATTTTGCATAAGCAGTCAGTAAAGGACTTTATAGATATAGGTGAAGGATAATTCAATAGGAATGAATCGGAAGTGTTGAAATGTATAAACGTTATTGAGAATAGTGGGAAAGGGCGTTTTTCCCTTATAGATATTTCCTGGTCCGTAATAATGACATTTGAACGGATGTGAAATAATTTAAATTGGGAAAATTAGAAGTTGTTGTCAGAATTGAAAAATATTTTGCCTATTCAAATTTTTGGTTTCATGTATAATAAAATATAATTTAGTAAACCTCAATAGTTTGTTTCTCTCTTTTGCGAATAGACCCTCCACAATTTTATAGGTAGCAGTTCCAAGTAAATAAACATCATCAATATACCGCTTGCTATTTACCATCTAACCAATTACATAAAGTACTTGGGGCGTTTTGCTACATACTGTTGAATTGTTCAAATAAGACACTCACCTGAAACATGTAGTTTTTGAACTAATGAGAAAAAATTACAACTGAGTAAATCAGGTTAGTATTGTACTCGAACAGCATATTGGTGAATAGATGGCTGGATCCACCACAAAAAGTGGATAATCTTACGAATTCTGACTTTATATAGGTAATAAGTTATTGTTCAAGTACAAACAAGTGGATTGTTGCGGAATTTATGGGTGGACCTCTGCGGGACGAGCGCAGCGGGTTCCGCAACCATCTACTCATCAATATACTATTGAACTGTTCAAGTAGGATATTTGCCTGAAACGTGTAGATTTTGAACTAATGAGAATAACTCACATTTGAGTGAGTCAGGTTAGTATCGTAATTAAACAACCTATTGATGAATATATGGCTGCGGAACTTGCTTCGCTCGTCCCGCAGAGGTCCACCCATAAGTTCCGTAACAATTTACTCATTTGTACTTAAATAACTTGTCACAATATGGAATATATTACTAATTTGGTAAAGTAACATTACTAATTCCTGTTGAAAGGCGAATTGATAAAAAGTGGATAATCTTACAAATTCTGACTTTATATAATAAGTTATGGTTCAAGTATAAAATGGTAGATTGTTGCGGAACTTATGGGTGAACCTCTGCGGGACGAGCGCAGCGAGTTCCGCAGCCATCTACTCACCAATATACTGTTGAACTGTTGAAATAAGACATTCACCTGAGACGTGTACTTTTCAAACTAATGAGAATAACTCACTTTTGATTGAGTGATAGATGGCTGTGGAACTCTCTACTCATAAGTTCCGCAACATTTCACTCATTTGTACTTGAATAACTTGTCACATTATGTTAATAATTTGGTAAAGTAACATTACGAATTCTTGTTGAAAGGCAAATTAATAAAAAGTGAATAATCTTATAAATTTTGACTTTATATAATAAGTTATTGTTCAAGTACAAATAAGTGGATTATTGCAGAACTTCTGTGAGACGAGCGCAGCGAGTTCCGCAACTATCTACTCACCAATATATTGTTGAACTATTTAAATAAGACACTCATCTGAAACGTATAGTTTTTGAACTAATGAGAATAACTAACATTTGAGTGAGTCAGATTAGTATCGTACTTGAACAACGTATTAATAAATAGATGGCTGCGGAACTCGCTGCGCTCGTCCCGCAGAGGTCCACCCATAAGTTCCGCAACAGTCCACTTGTTTGTACTTGAATAACTTGTCACATTACTAATTCCTGTTAAAAGGAAGTTATTGTTTAAGTATATACAAGTCCATCCAACAAGAACTGAACAGGGGCATATTTTGCATTTTTCCTGTATTTTTGAGAAAATCCAAAATAGCCAATTGGAATATTATCTTCTGGAGAATTTGAAAATGGTACCAGAAAATCTTTTCAGCCAAAAACCAAAGAGTTACGCCATAGATGCACTGGTTTTTTTTATATGGTTTTTGGAATTTTTTTTTACGTCTGTTCTGTTGAAAATATTTGATATTCGGATAATTTCCAACAGAACAGACGTCAAAAATGCGACTTTTCCAAAAATCATACAATAAACAGGGTGTTCCATTTAAAAAACAGTTCATCCATGGCGTAACTCTTTGGTTTTTAGTTCAAAAGATTTTTTGGTACTATTTTCAAATTCTCCAGAAAAAAAAAAAGTCCAATAGGCTATTTTGGATTTTCTCACAAATACAGGGAAAGTAAAAAATAAGCCCCTGTTCAGTCCTCGTTGGATGACCCTGTAAACGTCGACAAATTTTGCACCGCTCCCCTACAACAATATATTTTCCTGCATTTACCAAATGTTCCAAGTAAACCAATCAAAAATCTGGCAATAATTCAACAATACAGACTTTTTATGTGCCTATACCTTACAGTTTTAGATAATATAAAACAATATGCTTTTTGAAATACATCTGACTATTTTGAAAGATTAAATAGTACAGTTTGAAATTCATTTGACTAATGGAAATACAAATGACATATTTGGAAATTAAAATAACATGTTTAAAATACAATTGATTACTTGGAAATACAAATTACACTTTTTGAAATTCAAATGATACTCTGTGAAATAAAAATCACAAATTGAAAATTAAAATATTATCAATTTTTGAAATAAAAATTATTATTTTGAAATACATTTGACCGATTTTGAAATGGTGTAGTTCACATTGGAAAATGGAGTTAAAATCGAGGAAAATCATTAGTCGTCACAAGTGAAAATAAAATTTAAATACTAAAGATTAAAAAATTTTCAAGTCCTGCAACTACTGAAATTATTGTTGAATTTTTATAAAGGAAAAATGTAAACAAAGTCTAATAAAATTAGGGAAAAATTAAATATATAAAGGAATTTCGGATCGGAAACTGAAAATAAGTGTGAAATATTTAGTTAAAGGCAATTTTGGCACGTTACAACCTCCCCTCACTTATAATAGGAGGAAAAGTTACAAAGAAACTTTTCCGACGATAATCTAAGCAAACCTGAGAACCAAGATAATCTAAAAAACCTTAAATAATGAATATATTTATATTTTAAATCTAAATGGAATCAAAATGACTATTAACGAACAACAGATAAAAGGTGAAAAAGAATAAAGGTTTATGTATCCTCCCAGAATGAGTATCTGTTTGGCCTTACACTAGACACCAGCAAGAGAACCTCCCAAAGCTTTCCACCACAAAACAACCAAAGTTGGTTTGATAAACATTTTAGCTCTAGGAAAGCCAAGAATTGAATTTTCTTTGGTTCAATTTTAGCTCTAAAATCTGCAAGAGTAAAAAATGAGTCGTTGTAGCTCAATTTTAACTCCAAAATTGTCAAAATTTCAATTTTTTATATTGGTTCAGTTCAATTTAAGCTTTACTAGAGCCCGACATAGAATTTTTAAGTTTACATTTGAGCTTTAGGAAAACCAAGAATGGGATTTTTACTTTTCTTTGGTTCAATTTTCGCTTTCAAATCTGCAAGAATCAAATATGAGTTGCTGTCGATCAATTTTAACTCTAAGATTGTCAAAATTTCAATGTTTTAGATTGGTCGAGTTAGTGGAGCCAGATATAGAATTTTTAAGATTCTCTAGTTCACAGTTCAGCTCTAGGAAAGCCGGGAATAAGATTTCTACGCACCTTTGGTTCAATTTCAGATCTAAAATTTATCTCACAATATGAATTTTTTTTACCGTGTATGTGATAGAAAGCGAGGTAGTCCAAAAGCGTGATCTCGCTGGTCGAGTTTCTTGGACTTAAACACGCACTTTTTTTAAATGTTAATTATTGTTTTAGTATGTATGAAAAAAAGACACAATTTATCTTTTCGTAAAACGATATTGTGAAAAGCATCCTTTTCAAGCGATTATACCGCATGCAATATCTTCATAAAACTACCCAGATATATGCATTGATTGGCCATATATTTAGTTTTAAAAACATCAAAATGCAAATTTCGAGACTTCCCGTACAAAAAATCGAACCGAAAACCGTACATCAGAGCATCAGCATCGGCAATTTAAATTAGATTACTTTGTACGTACATTCTGAATTTCTTAATTATAGAGGTAACTGGGCTACTACAGCAGCTGGATATTTTACGTTTTTTGTTTTTTTTATGGTGAAAAGTAAATACTTATTAACCGAATATGTTTTAGTTTTATAGAACACACCCTATACATAGATTAATCAAGAACCAACCCAACGATCGTAATCGAAACGCCGGGAAAATTAACAATGCAGGCTCGAAGGGCCAATTAAGTTCGAACCTACCCTTTCGTTGTCCGAGGGTCGCTATTATAGAAAAATCTAATCACGATTAAAACCTGATTTTTTGACCACGCAGGTATGGATCAGGTTTTGGTTTTATTATAAGTTTTTAATAAAATATAAAAATTTTTAGTCCATCTCTTAAAAAACCCTTAAATAATAATAGTTTATTAAAATTCCGCCCTTAAATTACTTTATTAAAGTGGTTTTGGCTTCTATAGCCTCCTGGGAAGATTAAGTGTTTATGAAAAGCAAACAAAATTTTATGAAAATTGGTTTAAAAACTATATGTAAAATGACTTGTCAAAAAATTCCTTGGTCGGTGCCTCATAGAAAAAAAGGTCGCGTTCTTCTAATTCTGTTTGATGATATATTATATGCTTGTAATCCAATATAGGCACCGAAAACGATGACGCAATGACAATGGTAGCTAATGGATTAGGGCCGCTTCAATAGCTAAATTAGTCGAGAAATTCAAGTGCCATATCGATAACTCTTTCTTATTTGATAAGAGGACTAGTAACAAGATTAAAATTTAAGATTGATGAGTGTAAAATTTTCCTGTTTCTTTTGTATCTACCGAAGATGTTTTTTTTCTGGTAGCCTCGGCTACTTGGGTTTTAGAGAATGATATATTTGGCTTTAATTTTTCGTAATCCGTTTAATGGACGTTGATCTTTTATGGTTAATTCCCATAATATCAAGTTTGTTACTTTTTAGTTATTATTTGATGTTAAAGAGATTCCAATTCTGATTCTGATTTGAAAATTATTGAATGAACTAATGAGTAAAGCTCTCTCACATAATTCATTGGAAAGTTTATTAAACAGTTTGAGGCAAATTTATCAATTTGTCAATTTTTCTGAGTGCCTTTTTTCATCGATTTCGGCTTCAAATATGAGAATAATTTAGTTTATGGAGATTGGGGTATGTTGAATAACATAGGATACAAAATCTCGACAAAAAAAAATTTTGAAATTTCATCGTTTTAGTAACAAGGAACCTTACGATTTAGATTTTGGAAAACTTTGAAAGGTCATAACTTTTTTTCTATTATAGGTAGAAAGCTGAAACTTTTACTGAATTTTATCCCTTTCAAAGGACTATAATCTCTGAAAATTTCAGCTCATTTGCACTTATAGTTTCTGAGATAAAATCGTGTTAAGCAATTTGGGGTGATTTATCAATTTTTCAATTTTTCTGAGTGCCTCTTTTCATAGATTTCGGCTTCAAATCTGAGAATAATTTAGTTTATGGAAAATGGAGTATGTTGAATAATCATTAGGATACAAAATCTCGACAAAAAAAATTTTGAAATTTCATCGTTTTAGTGAGAAGGTACCTACCTTACGATTTAGATTTTGGAAAACTTTGAAAGGTCATAATTTTTTTTCTATTATAGATAGAAAGCTGAAACTTTCACTGAATTTTATCCCTTTGAAAGGACTACAATCCCTGAAAATTTCAGCTCATTTGCACTTATAGTTCCTGAGATAAAATCGTGTTAAGAAATTTGGGGTGATTTATCAATTTTTCAATTTTTCTGAGTGCCTCTTTTCATAGATTTCGGCTTCAAATCTGAGAATAATTTAGTTTATGGAAAATGGAGTATGTTGAATAATCATTAGGATACAAAATCTCGACAAAAAAAATTTTGAAATTTACGATTTAGATTTTGGAAAACTTTGAAAGGTCATAACTTTTTTTCTATTATAGATAGAAAGCTGAAACTTTTACTGAATTTTATCCCTTTGAAAGGACTACAATCCCTGAAAATTTCAGCTCATTTGCACTTATAGTTCCTGAGATAAAATCGTGTTAAGCAATTTGGGGTGATTTATCAATTTTTCAATTTTTCTGAGTGCTTTTTTTCATAGATTTCGGCTTCAAATCTGAGAATAATTTAGTTTATGGAAAATGGGGTATGTTGAATAATCAGTAGGATACAAAATCTCGACAAAAAAAATTTTTGAAATTTCATCGTTTTAGTGAGAAGGTAACCTACCTTACGATTTAGATTTTGGAAAACTTTGAAAGGTCATAATTTTTTTTCTATTATAGATAGAAAGCTGAAACTTTTACTGAATTTTATCCCTTTCAAAGGACTACAATCTCTGGAAATTTCAGCTTATTTGCACTTATAGTTTTTTAGATAAAATCGTGTTAAGCAATTTGGGGGTGATTTATCAATTTTTCAATTTTTCTGAGTGCCTTTTTTCATAGATTTCGGCTTCACATCTGAGAATAATTTAGTGTATGAAGTTTGGGGTATGTTGAATGATCATTAGGATACAAAATCTCAACAACAAAAAATTGAAGTTTCATCGTTTTAGTAAAAAGGTACCTAGTTGTTATGATTTAGATTTTGGAAAACTTTGAAAAGTGATTTCATCGCTGAAATTTTCAGCGATTTTTATCCCAGAAGAGTACTACAATCCCTCGAAATGTCACTGTAAAAGTTGTAGGCAATATCAGAAACTTTGCATGAGGTGTGTCACAAAACTGTGACGAAGCAAAGTTATAAGTTTTTAAATGGAACACGCCGTATATTATTCTCCTATTGGATTAGCCTTTCCAACCTGATTCCAAATATACTAGGTTTTTCCCTATAGTCCAGCCTCTCTATACTTCACTTTTTTCCATTAAAAATGCAATTATTCCACCCTATATTCTCCCAAACTATTAGGATTAAACCTAAATAACCCTGTATATATGGAATCAGGTTTGAAAAGTTAATCCAATAGGTCCAATAATATACACGGGATGTTCCATTTGAAAAAGTTCAAATTTGCTTTGCCACCTTTTTGTGACACACCCTGTAAACTTGTAATTTACTTCATTGAAAACTTTCTGATATCACCTACAACTTTAACATTTGACATTTCTGGATATCCCTTCAAACAGATAGGTGCAAAATATAGACAATCACCTAGTACTACTGAAAAATTATTGAATGCTCTTAACTGGAACTCCTAAACAAGTTCTCACCAGAAAAAAAAAACAAACTGTTTGTTTTGATGGCTCCCCAATAATATACAGATCATCCGACAATATGGTTGTTGGTGTAACTTGGTTGGTAAATCGGACTTTCATAAAAAAATATCGCGAAGTCCTGCCGGTTTTATCGCACTTTAAATAATTGGAACCCTCTTTTAAAAACTTTATATTTCCATTTCGACATCTTATCGTACCTTTAAGAACCGTCACCAGTATACGCGAACCGAGACGAATAAAATTTTGTAATTTATGCAAAGTGCTATTCGAATAGTAATGTACCCCAGGCTCTGGGAGTTTTTACAACTTTATTTTACATGGATTAAATAAGTATAAAACTAAATTCTAAAATATGGGCGTAAACCTCTAACCAAACAAAAAAAAAGAAAACACAAAAGGAATTTTTCTCACCCTTTATAATTATATTTAAATGATAGCACGCCCTTGCTAATTATGGTTCAAAGTACCCGCGTATCGGCACCCGAAAACCTTCAAAAGAACCACTTGATTAGGCTTGAAATTCGGTATCTTTTGTGGCATTGTCTAATACATATTTTTGCTAGTAGATTTTTTTAATTATAGGGTTTTTCGGATAGAACGGTAGCATGGGAATATTATGAATAGGGTTCATGACTATGAAATTTTTTTTTTGTGAAAGCCGAATTAACCAACAATAATGCTTGGGGGTGCTTTAACCTGATCAATAATTACAAACAATTGCATCTGTATAATTTGCCTCTTTAAGTAGAAAGTGTAGCAATATTACATGAAACCCGAAATTAAATAACTTTTACTTTAAAAATTGCAACGACGATATTAAAAAGACACTTAAGCTAGCTATATACCTACACTGTAATGTCCTAATATAGGCACAATCTAAAAACAAGTCCCGCAAATTATAATTGCTCTCGATACTACAGTAAAAATAACAGTTTAACAACAAAACAGGAAAAAAAAGAAGAAGAGGAGCCCGAACCTGTTGCAGCAAAAGATCGTAAAGAATCAAATCCACTTGCCGTAATCCTCAGAGCACTTGTCGGACCGCATTTTCCTGCAACCGATTATTAATCGGCATGCGAAGTTGACTAATTTGGCCTTTTATTACGCCTTTAATGGTGCAAAAGTAGAGTAACTCATTTATTCTAAAGTACATCTATAAATCAGACGCATTGTTGTTGCATTTCGGATATTCGATTTACAGTTAAACCTACCCTGAAGCCATCATATAGTTTACCTGAGATTGCAAAAAATACCTATCAATTATTGTATTATCTCCAAAGGCCCTTTTATTTTAATACGAAAACGATTTTCAAAAGTGCTAAATGGCCGAAGAAAGGTGTTAACAATTACGTAATTTTATGTCTAAATTTTTGGCCCTCGAAGGGCTTTTGACTGACACATTTTCAATATTTAATAATACAGGTCTTTTTGCTTGCAGAGAAGTGCACAATAATTTAATGTTTGAACGACCTTGTAGGAATATGTGGGTACCCGGACGACGGTACTTTTTTTCGCACAGGAATATGGTTAAAAAAATCCGGTACCACGCGGCACGAGGGCCTTTGTAAAATACAATCGATATAATTTCATCATTGGCTCGACAATTCTTCAAGAGCTGGTAATAGTGGTTTGAAACTTTAATTATCGGTTCCAGATTAACTTAATTCGCTTCTTAGAAAACTAATTATTTTCTATTCCAGGCTCTTGATTTGTTTTTTAATTTTTACTCCTGGTTCTTCTCATGGTTTCCTTTTAAAGTGAATTTTGTGTATGTTTTTGGTCAATATAAATCAAGAATTTAAGAGCCTAAATAGTGCCTGGAACCCAGAGGTAAACCACCTTGGAATTATAGTGTAGAAGCATGTGGGATTCCAATGAAATTCTGTGTTAAATTTTGAAGTAATTAGTGGGAAGTACATTTTATGAGTAAATTGAATCCTGAAAATCTCAAGTTGATCTGATTCCTCAAAGTATGTTTCAGGATTTTTCAAAAATAATATAACATGAAACTGGTATCAAGTTGGGAAAAACATCATAATTTTGTTTTTGACCCTCAAATTTGCTTTGTTTGATAAAAACATCCTGGTTGATAAATCCTGAAAGTTTTAAGTCGATCTGATACTCCGAAGTATTTTTCAGGATTATTTAAAGCTGGTTTAACGTGAATTTTCCAACTTTTTCTGATATTAAGTTGGAAAAAACCTCATAATTTTATTTTTGAGCTTCAGATTGACTTCAAATTTATCTTGTTTGATAAAAAGATCATGGTTAATGAATCGTGAAAATTTCAAGTCGATCTGATACTCCGAAGTATTTTTCAAAATTTTGCAAAGGTGATTTAACGTGAATTTTCCAACTTTTTCTGTTTTTAAGTTGGAAAAAACCTCATAATTTTATTTCTGAGCTTCAACTTGACTTCAAATTTACCTCGTTTGATAAAAATATCCTGGTTTTGAAATCCTGAAAGTCTCAAGTTGATCTGATACTCCTTAGTATTTTTCAGTATTTTTCAAAGGCGATTAAATTTAACGTGAATTTTCCAACTTTTTCTGGTAGGTATTAAGTTGGAAAAAAACTCATAATTCTATTTCTGAGCTTCAAATTGACTTTAAATTTACCTTGTTTGATGAAAACATCCTGGTTAATAAATCCTGAAAGGTTCAAGTTGATCTGATACTCCCAAGTATTTTTCAGGATTTTTCAAAGGTGACATCCTGAATTTTCCAACTTTTTCTAGTATTAACTTGGAAAAAACAGCATAATTTTATTTCTGAGCTTCAGATTGACTTCAAATTTATCTTGTTTGACGAAAAGATCCTGGTTGATAAATCCTAAAAGTTTCAAGTTCATCTATCTAGTACTCTGAAATATTTTTCAGGATTTTTCAAAGGTGATTTAACATGAATTTCCCAACTTTTTCTGATGTTAAGTTGGAAAAAACCTCATAATTTTATTTCTGAGCTTCAGATTAACTTCAAATTTATCTTGTCTGATAAAAAGATTCTGGTTAATGAATCGTGAAAGTTTCAAGTCGATCTGATACTCCGAAGTATTTTTCAGGATTTTTCAAAGATGGTTTAACGTGAATTTTCCAACTTTCTCTGGTATTAAGTTCGAAAAAACCTCATAATTTTATTTCTAAGCTTCAGATTGACTTCAAATTTACCTTGCTTGATAAAAATATCCTGATTAATAGATCCTGAAAGTTTCAAGTTGATCTGATACTTCGAAGTATTTTTCAGGATTTTTCAAAGGTGATTTAACGTGAATTTCCCAACTTTTTTTGGTATTAAGTTGGAAAAAAACTCATAATTTTATTTCTGAGCTTCTAATTGACTTCAAATTTACCTTGTTTGATGAAAACATCCTGGTTAATAAATCCTGAAAGGTTCAAGTTGATTTAATACTCTCAAGTATTTTTCAGGATTTTTCAAAGGTGACATCCTGAATTTTCCAACTTTTTCTAGTATTAACTTGGAAAAAACAGCATAATTTTATTTGTGAGCTTCAGATTGACTTCAAATTTATCTTGTTTGACGAAAAGATCCTGGTTGATAAATCCTAAAAGTTTCAAGTCTATCTGGTACTCTGAAGTATTTTTCAGGATTTTTTAAAGGTTATTTAACATGAATTTCCCAACTTTTTCTGATGTTAAGTTGGAAAAAACCTCATAATTTAATTTCTGAGTTTCAGATTGACTTCAAATTCATCTTGTTTCATAAAAAGATCTTGGTTCTTAAATCCTGAAAGTTTAAAGTCGACCTAATACTCCTAAGTATTTTTCAGAATTTTTTAAAGGTGATTGAACGTGAATTTTCCAAATTTTTTTGGTATTAAGTTGGAAAAAACCTCATAATTTTATTTCTGAGCTTCAAGTTGACTTCAAATTTACCTTGTTTGATAAAAAAAATCCTGGTTTTGAAATCCTGAAAGTTTCAAGTTGATCTGATACTCCTTAGTATTTTTCAGTATTTTTCAAAGGCGATTAAATTTAACGTGAATTTTCCAACTTTTTCTGGTAGGTATTAAGTTGGAAAAAAACTCATAATTCTATTTCTGAGCTTCAAATTGACTTTAAATTTACCTTGTTTGATGAAAACATCCTGGTTAATAAATCCTGAAAGGTTCAAGTTGATCTGATACTCCCAAGTATTTTTCAGGATTTTTCAAAGGTGACATCCTGAATTTTCCAACTTTTTCTAGTATTAACTTGGAAAAAACAGCATAATTTTATTTCTGAGCTTCAGATTGACTTCAAATTTATCTTGTTTGACGAAAAGATCCTGGTTGATAAATCCTAAAAGTTTCAAGTTCATCTATCTAGTACTCTGAAATATTTTTCAGGATTTTTCAAAGGTGATTTAACATGAATTTCCCAACTTTTTCTGATGTTAAGTTGGAAAAAACCTCATAATTTTATTTCTGAGCTTCAGATTGACTTCAAATTTACCTTGTTTGATAAAAATATCCTGATTGATAAATCCTGAAAGTTTCAAGTCGATCTGATACTCCGAAGTATTTTTCAGGATTTTTCAAAGGTGATTTAACGTGAATTTTCCAACTTTTTTTGGTATTAAGTTGGAAGAAACCTCCTAATTTTATTTCTGAGCTTCAGATTGACTCCAAATTTATCTTGTTTGACGAAAAGATCTTGGTTGAAAAATGTTAAAAGTTTCAAGTCCATTTGGTACTCTGAAGTATTTTTCAGGATTTTTCAACGGTGATTTAACATGAATTTCTTAACTTTTTCTGATGTTAAGTTGGAAAAAACCTCATAATTTTATTTCTGAGCTTCAGATTGACTTCAAATTTGTTTTGCTTGATGAAAGCATCCTGGTTAATAAATCCTGGAAGTTTCAAGTCGATCTGATATTGCGAAGTATATTTCAGGATTTTTCAAAGGTGGTTTAACGTAAATTTCCTAATTTTCTCTGGTATTAAGTTGGAAAAAATCTCATAATTTAATTTTTGAGTTTCAGATTAACTTCAAATTTACCTTATTTGATGAAAAAATCTTGGTTCCTGAAAGTTTCAAGTTAACCTGATACTCCGAAGTATTTTTCAGGATTTTTTAAATGTGATTTAACGTTAATTTTCCAACTTTTTTTGGTATTAAGTTGGAAAAAACCTCATAATTTTAGTTCTGAGCTTCAGATTGACTTCAAATTCACCTTGTTTGATGAAAAGATCTTGGTTAATAAATCCTGAAAGTTTCAAGTCGATCTAATATTCCGAAGTATTTTTCAGGATTCTTTAAAGGTGATTTAATGTAGAGTGTGTGGTATTTCAGTAGGATTCCGTAAAATTCCAGTAAGATATAGTGAGATTCCAGTAGGATTTTCTGCGATTCTGGTGCATACATTTTCCAACGTGGTTTTTCCATCGGCCTGGAATAGACAAAAATTTGAAAGCCATAGAATGAGAAACCTTTTCCGGGTTTTGGATTTTCCCTTATTTCTTCATATTTATAGAATTTTTTCAAAACTAATCAAGAGCCGGAAATAATGCAACTTGTGATTATTGATGTAAAATGATTTACGACAGAAAGTCCGTTAAAACTTCGCAAAAATTGTTCCAATTTAAGCAAAAAAAAAAATCTGAAGTCCAGTAACTTATTACAGAGACCAGTTTAACCGACAGGACGAGATGTCCACCATATCGAGTGATAACGTATTGAGGCACGTACTAAATTGTTTTGCATATTTTGCGAATAAAGTCGAATTAAATCCGCGTCCGCGATAAATTTACATATGGTAAAACTGGCCGGTGCGTAATTGAAGGTTCTTCACCACCGGAATTGCCTTTTTTTTCTCTTTTCTTCTTTAATGCCCCGATTAATCATTTTGAAATAATAGTAAAGTAACGTGATATGGTCGTAAAAAAAAACAGATACCTACTTACTTACTTTCCTTCTTCTGAAGATTTTGAGAAGATGCAAGAAATCAATTGCACTAGCTCCAGACTAATTGCACCAATTCTGTATTAGCCTCGATGATTTTGTACAAAGTGCCTTAATTAAATGTACTTACTCATCTGCATTAATTGCACTGATTCTGTACTATGTGTATTCCAGACACTTTTCAAGACTTGCTCAGAACAGACAACTAGATGTAGGCCAATGAAGAAGAACTTCATTCCAACTTTCATGTTTGTCTATTTGATGAGGCCCAATAAAGCCGATTAAAATTGAACAAAAACAAAATCAATTAACCATAAAATATTCCTGAATGAATACCAATACACGCTAGACCAACGACTAATAAATAAGTAGTACCTCAACCTAGACAAGTAGGAAAATGAATGGACAAAAAATCACATTACAGTAATCTTGTCTAGCCGTTGCAGCAGACTCTCTCGAAGCACGTGTGCCTTAATAGAACCAAGGCGAGAGCCCGACCATGGACAGCTGTGGCGCTTCTTCTTTTCAATGTTAAATGCCGCGACTTTATTGATGTTGATTAGCTACAAGTAAAAGTGTTTTGTTTAGAGGGTACGATGTGGTACTACTTTTTTTGTTTTGGTCTTAGATGTCTGCTTGAGATGATTTATTGTTCCATGTTTTTTTATCAATTTAATGAATTCATATCACATACGAGCAGGTGAGAAAACTCAACGCTAAATAGTGAAAAAATAATCAAGGTTTCAAAGATTTTTAGTGTAATTTTTGCACCTTTCATAATATTTATTTGTCTGACCTTCCTGTACAACTACCTTCTTACAACGTGATAGAAATTGGAAATTTACGTTAACAATAGCAAAATATTGAAGTGTGGTTCGAATGGAAATTCTTCAAGGTGGTCAAATCTGGCTGTAGCATTATTTTCTTACTAATTAAAGACTCCAAATCAACTTAAAAGATTTCAAACGAGTACTCATCAAAAAATAATGACACAAGCATATGATGTTAACTCACAATACCACCAAATTAACCCTCAGCCGAAATTAAATTATTTTAAATGAAGGCTCCCAAAAACCAAAACACTAATTGCGGGGCGCAGAACAAACACGGGGTGATATTAAAACTAATTTTTTTCGGTAACGTTAATTTGCATGGATGCAATTTCGGAACATTAAAAGCACATAAAAGACGAGCCGGAATTTGTTGAGGCGTTATTTGATGAAAGCTTGCGCGCTCTCAAAGATTTATGTTTACGAAATTAGTTTTTTTCAAGCCTTGATGATCGAGTTTTAGTTGTTTTTTATTTTAATGCAAACAACAATTAATTATTGGGTCTCAGCTTTTTGTTAATTTATGGATATGTTATTAAGGTGAAGGTAAGTAGCAAATAATAATTATTGGAAAAATTCGCGTTGTTTGTTCTCCCATCGAAAGTGAGGTTATTTGTGTGTGATGTAGCTAGTGCCCAATTTCACAAAAAAAAAAAGTTTACTGGTGCTAGGTCTGAAGATCTTGGGAGACTGGGTGGAAATCGGCTGTTTATCTTTCTTCTTAATTGTTAATCGACTTTTTTAATTAATTTATGAAATAAAACCTTGGATGTTTTTGGATTCCTTTTTTATCAAAGGTATCATTTTTTATTTGCAAAAAACATAATATGCTAACAAATCATATGTATCTCTCAAAGTTAAGAAATTGGATACAATTGACAGACGACATAGGCGACAAAAAAAATGAGGGTTATGAAAACAAAATAAACAATTGTACTAGATAGGAAGTAATCGTACACAAAAATAAATAATTGTACTAAGGTTCACAAAATTGTACAGAGACTTCAAGGTCACTTTGTTGTATTTGAACAACTGTGGACACAGTCTGAAAAATTCCTCAAACTACCTGCAAATTCGTTCAAATTTCCTGCAAATTCCATTAAAATATCCAAAATTGTTGGTGATAAGGAATGTATTTTTCTATTTTCATTACGTTCAGTGTTAAAGCAGACCCAAGCAGCTCAGCGGTTGTGTTTTCGCTTTGCATGCAGTGGGTCTCGGGTTCGAATCCCGGCTAGGTGCATGGATGTTTGTTTGTTTGTTTGATTTGGTTTGTGTGTGATGTTGGAGGCTTTGTCGACAAACCACAGTGGTGGTTTCTGACAAGAAAGCAGAAAAAAAAAAAAAAAAAAAAAAAAAAAAAAAATAAAACCGATAAATTCTCCCAACAAATTTCTTTAAATTCCCCATAGTTTTAGCTTAGAATTCCTAGGTGTTTTACCCTTTGGGTATATCTAATGAAACTGCAATTTCTAAAGTTAACCCCCCAAAATTACATTGATTTGTAAAATTTAAAAATAAAAACCTTGACTGTGAATCAAAAACGTTAATTTACATAATTATGATAATAAATTTAAGCCCTATTAATATGGTATAATATAAATATGCAAAATCTGCTATACTTATAATATTTGAATAGATTAATGATATGGAACTAGACGATATTCTAGACTATTAATAAACTGATCTCGATTCCGGTCGCATAACGCCCATTTAAAAAAATATATATATAATATTCCGCCCCGAAGATACGAAATAATAATAATCATAATGCGAACTGTTTACAAACCGTCGATATCTTAATAACAACAAAGAAAAAAACTGAAAAGTTAATATAGTGCCGTTGAGATTTCGGTTTTGGTGTGCAGTCACGATGTTCGATAAAAACGGTGCCCCCAGCCCGGCAGCTTCGCCGTATTTAAATTTATTAGCGGGCAACAGTTGAGTTCCCACACTCGTGTTTATGTCATATGTTGCTGACCGTTAAATTAAATAGAGTCCGATATAAATAACCAACAATCGATTCATTCTGCGGAGTAGTTGTTAATTCGTTCGGAGTAGATTGGAAAAAATGAAAAATGGACATTTCATTGCATTGCGCGGGGTCTTTTAATCTTGGCAAGGTGTCCGTTACCAACGATAAATTACCTCTAGCAAATGAAGATAATTGTCACGAGAATTGTAATTAACTACTACATTTCGATAACAATCATAATCGATAGTTTTTTTTGGATGGGACTTTCCAATTTAATCATACATAATATGCACTCCAAAAATGACAGCAATTCAATACAACTTTAAGTGATCTAATCCATTTTCAGATTGTCTTTGACTCACCCTGTATAAATTTGAAGACAAAAAATTGTTCCTCATTATAAGACAACCCTGTAATTTAATATATTTTTTTCTATTCCCACGCATTTTATTATAGATGAAGTAATTAGGTTGGCCCAATAAAACAATAGATTCGTCAACCGGACCGAAACTAGATACCACTTAATTAAAATTTTATAGGGCACTCGGTAATAATGTGTATCATTTGAGAAGCTTATTTGTTTTGTTTATGTGTGGTCTTCTTGTTAGTTTTTTGTCTCTTGAGCTATAATTTTTTTCTTTGGAACAAAGCTTTATTATTACTCTTCCTGTCCAAAAAAAAATTTGATTCTCTACATCAGTAATATTATTAAAAATTTCATCCTCTCGAAAAGCAGAAAAAATTCTTTCACCCATAAATCCGACAATAGTCCCTTTGTCAATCGCCGTCTCCGAATGTGACATTATCATGCTCAAATCATGCCACATTTATATGAATGAAAAATGACCGTCGTGAAAGCATTTCTTACGCTTCTCTAGATTTTGAGCGAAAAAAGTACAGATTATTTTGTATGGAGAAAGGGTTGAACACTGGATCAAGGGTTGACCATTTTATTTGCATGAATTGTCAAAGAGAGCCGCTACTTTTTTTTTGGATACCTGAATTAACAAAGATTACTAATACAAGAAATTCCCATTTACAAGCCTTTTTTCGGTAAAACAAGCCTAAAAAATTTTGTTTTTTTATCACTAGCTCCCAATAGTGTAATAGACAAAATAAATTATGTAGCATAGATTAGAGTAGTATCCGAGTAATAGGTGAGAACGTAATTTGTTATTTCATTGGGCTATCTTCTATTTTACACCATTAGTGTCAAAATATCTTATAGGGTCTAAAAGGTTTTCGACACATTTAACGATAAAGGTAATTTTATTATGAAAATAAATGCGTTATATAATAAATAGTTTGGTTTGTAAACCAATAAAAATCTCAGCATCTTGCATAATTAGGCTTTTTCTAAAAAAAAAATAATATATTTAAAAAAAAAATGTGGATTCTTGTAAATTAATAACAACCTTCTTTTTCTTCTTCGGAATCTTCGTTCCATGGCTGCACCTCACCAGAACCGAAACCGATAAACGCCACAGCTACTAGCATCCAAAGACTTGCTGCAAGTAAAAATATCACCCTCCATTGTTTTGGATCTTCCTAGAAATGAATTGGAAAATGTCCAGAAACCAATTACAAACGAAATATTACCTCATCTCTGACCAAATACTGTACAGTCAACGGTGCAATTATAGCAGCGATATGCGACAAGCCATTGGTCAAACCCATAAGGGTACCAGCATGGTTGGGAGAAAGATCCATGTGGTTCAAACCCCATCCGGACATGCAAGCTGAGTTGAAGCTCACAGCGACGATCAAAAGGATCACACCTTGAGCTGGTTGATCTGATCTGGTGAAGCCCAGAGCTACTAGAGCTATTGCCGGTACTACTAAACCTAAAAAACAATATTTTTCTATGAGTGTTGAATAATATGCATAATATACATCCATTTTCTATTGATCAATGTGAATGATTACTCATACAGTGAGTTTGTTTTCATTACTCCACTATTTAAGAGCCAATCATAAAATTCGACAAGTTGACAACATACTTCAATCTTCCAATCGGCCATTCTGACAGCTGATTTAATCAAAAGTTGTGCTAACCTAACCTCACTTTGTCCTCCAGTTGTCAGAATTGTCAATTAATTTTGTTATGAAAATTAAATAAAAAACCGCATAACTCGTGCCTATTATCTATTAATCATAGAAAAATATAGTACTCGTGGGTAATGGCTATTACTCACTCGGATGATTACACTACTCGCCTGCGGCTCGTAGTGCAAACTTCATCCTTCGTGAGTAATAGCCATCATTACCCGCTCGTTGAATAATATACTATTTTCTATGAGTATTGAATAATATGCGTAATATACAACAATATTCTATTGATCAATGTGAATGATTACTCATACAGTGAGTTTATTTTCATTACTCAATTGTTTTCAGCCAATGAAAATATCCTGGTTTCATTACTCCACTATTTAAGAGCCAATCATAAAATTCGACAAGTTGACAACATACTTCAACATTCCAATCGGTCATTCTGACAGCTGATTTAATCAAAAGTTGTGCTAACCTAACCTCACTTTGTCCTCCAGCTGTCAGAATTGTCAATTAATTTTGTTATGAAAATTGAATAAAAAACCGCATAACTCGTGCCTATTATCTATTAATCATAGAAAAAGTATAGTATTCTACTCGTGGGTAATGGCTATTACCATAAGCGCCACTAGGCTCCAAATTTTCAAAATTTTCCCTCTGCTAGTTTTCCAGAAAAAAATTAAAATGTAAGAGAATGAATTTTCCTTAATTTTGCTTAAATAAGTCAATTTTCCACAATTTTTCCTGAGTGATTTTTTAATGAAAAATTTTAAAATTTTGCTTTAATGAGATCCTCACTTTCCTCTTTTTTCTGGAAAATTTTCGGGGATAATACCACGAGAGCTTCAAAATTACCGATAATTTTTCACGATTGCGTGTTTTCTATAATTTCACGAGTCCGTAGGACGAGTGAAATTTGCAGAGGAAACACGCATGAGTGAAAAATTATCTGGTTCATTTTAAAGCTCAAGTGGTATTTAGAGGATTATTCCACTCATGTGTTAGAAATCCCATAAGACAAGTGACGATTTTCCGAATTACAACGAAAATTCTCTTTTCCATTTGTTTAACTAGAGAGAATTACAGCGATAATTCTCCCATGTTATTGTATACGTGGTTGTCATGTTAATTTTTGATACAAACAAACGGTTCCTGATAGCAACCATTTATTTGTATTGATTGTTAAGATGTTCAAATCGTTTAACACATATTTACTTCCATATTTTTTGCATTCTCATACGTGAAATAATCCTCTAAATACCACTCGAGCTTTAAAATGGACCAGATAATTTTGAAGCTCTCGTGGTATTATCCCCGATTATTTCACGTATGAGAATGCAAAAAATATGGAAATAAATATGTATTAAATGATTTGAACATCTAAACAATCAATACAAATAAATGGTTGCTATCAGGAACCGTTTGTTTTTATCAAAAATTAGCATGACAACCATGTATAAAATAACATGGGAGAATTATCGCTGTAATTCTTTCTAGTTAAACAAATGGAAAAGAGAATTTTCGCTGTAATTCTGAAAATCGTCACTTGTCTTATGGGATTTCTAACACATGAGTGGAATAATTACAATTATCCTTTTGTCAGTTTTCTAGAAAAAAAATAAAATGTAAGAAAATTAATTTTGCTTAAAAAAATCAATTTTTCCTTAGTTTTTGCATTTTCGAAAAACTCATAATTTTCGTAATTCACCCGTAACTTTTTCGTAATTTTCCCATAACTTCAAAAATCATAATTTTTTTCGTAATTCCCGTAATTTTTTGTACCCATTTTTAATTCTCCCAATTTTTTAAAAAACTTCGTTATTTTTAAATTCCCCCCCAAGTTTTGTAGTTTTCATAATTTCAAAAATTCGTGATTTTCGTAATTCCAATAATTTTTGTAATTTTTGTGATTCTCTTTATTTTTATAATTCCAGTAATTTTTCGTAATTCCTGCAATTTTCCGTAACTTTTCAAAAATTACAAAAAATAGAAGTAAAAATTACAGAAAAATGAGGTTGGAAATGTTGGAATTGCGAAAAAGTTGAGTAGAAATGGGGGAAATGCAAGGTTATTATCGAGAAAAAATGAGGTTAGAAATACGAAAAACAAAAGTAAAAATTTTGGAAAAATTAGGTTGAAACTGCGGAAATGTGAGGCGAAACTTATTGAGAAATAACGGAAAAGTGAGGCAAAATTTGCGGGAAAATTTGTTGAAATTGCGAGAAAGTGAGTTTGGACTTTGAAATTGCGGAAAAGTGAAGGTGAAATTGCGAAAAAAAAGTGTTGAAAACCGTTATTTCTCAAATAAATTTCGTTATTTTCATAAATTTTCCTTAGTTTTTGCAATTTTCACAAAACTCGTAATTTCCATAACTTTTTCGTAATTTTTCATAACTTTCCAAAATTCATCGTAATTTTTCTGTAATTCCCGTAATTTTTGAATAATTCCTGTTGTTTCTCAGATTCTCGTAATTTTTTAATTTCTGTAATTTCTCAAAATATTCAGTTACTTATTTTATAATCCCCCCTAAGTTTTTGTTACTTTCAAAAATTCGTAATTCCCGTAATTTTCATTTTTTTGTGAATTTTCATTATTTCCGTAATTTCTCAGATAATTCTCCCTATTTCTATAATTCTTCCTTGGTCATTGCAATTCTTGGAAAACTCGTAATTTTCGTAATTCTCGTAACTTTTTCATAAATCCCGTAACTTTCCAAAAATTATCGTAATTTTTTCGCAGTTCCTGTGATTTTTTCTTATTTCTTTCAATTTTTTTATTTCTTGTAGTTCCTCAAATTTTCGTAATTTTGTAATTCCCGTAATTTCTCAAAAAACTCCGTTATCTTTATAATTCGCCCCCAGTTTGTTGTGATTCTGAAAAATTGGTAATTCCCGTATTTTTTTTTTCTTGGAATTTTCGAAAATTCCAAATTCCCGTCATTTCTCAAAAAATTCTCGTTAATTTCATAATTCCTCCTTAGTTTTTGCAATTTTCGGAAAATTCGTGAAACCCGTAACTTTTTGTAATTCTTGTTATTTTTTCGTATTTTTCATAATTTTTGAATAATTCCTGTAGTTTTCAGATTTCCGTAATTTTTTAATTCCTGTAATTTCTCAGAAAACTTCGTTATTTTGATAATTCCGAAAACATGTACTTTTCGTATTTTATTTTGGGAATTTTCGAAATTTTGTAATTCCTGTCATTTCTCAGATAATTCTCGTTATTTTCATAATACCCCCTTAGTTTTTACAATTTTCGAAAAACTCGAAATTTTCGTAATTCCCATTATTTTCGTAATTTTTTAATTTCCGTAATTTCTCAAAAAAATTCCGTTAGTTTTTTAATTCCCCCTAAGTTTTTGAAATTTTCGAAAGTTGGTAATTTCCGTATTTTTTTTTGGGGGATTTTCGAAATTTTTTATTTTAATTCCTGTCATTTCTCAGATAATTAATTCTTGTTATTTTCTAATTCCCCCTTATTTTTTTCAATTTTTGGAAAACTTGTTAATTTTCGTTATTCCCGCGATTTTGCGCGTTTTCCATCGTGATGTTTTCATAATTCCAGTAATTATTTGTATTTTCAATTTTTCAATTTTCAATTTCCAGTTCAAGTTCCCGTAAATTATTGTCATTTCCGTCATTTTACTGGGTCCCGTAAATTTTTAAAGTTCCCATTATTTTTCGTAATTCCCGTAATTTGTCTTGTTAGTTTTCGTAACTTTTCAAAAATTAGTAATATTTAAATAATTGACGTAATTTTGGAGTAACTTCGTAATTCTTTTGTGTAATATTTGGCAATTCCCATAATTTTTGTAATTCCCGCAATTTTTTGTTATTCCGTAATTCTCGTCATGTTCCGTAATTCTCGTAAATGTTTGCAATTCTCATAATTTTTCATATTTCACGTACTTTAACGTAATTCGCGTAATTTTTTCAAAATTTATCGTTATTCTCGTAATTTTGAAATGAGGAAAAATGAGGATAAAATCGCGGAAAGTGATGGTAAAATCGCAAAAAAAAAGAGTCAAAAATCGCAAAAAAAAAACATGAGTCAAAAATTTCAAAAAAAGTGAGTTTAAATTCGCGGAAAAGTAAGATGAGACTCGCGGAAAAATGAGGATAAAGTCACGAAAAGTGAGGAAAAAATCGCGGAAAATGAAATAAAAATCGCGGAAAAGTGAGGATAACATCGCAAAAAAAAGTGAGGCAAGAATCGCCGAAAAATGAGGTAATATTTACGGAAAAGTGGGTTTACAATCGCGAAAAAATGGATTTAGAATCGCGGTAAGTGATGGTAAAATCGCAAAAAAAAAATGAGTCAAAAATTGCAAAAAAAAATATTCAAAAATCGCAAAAAAAGTGAGGTCAAATTCGCGGAAAAGTGAAGATAAAATCGCGGAAAGTAGGGTAAAAATCGCGGGAAAATGAGATAAGAATCGCGGAAAAATGAGGTAATATTTGCGGAAAAGTGGGTTTACAATCGCGGAAAAGTGAATTTAGAAACGCGGAGAAGTGATAGTAAAATGTAAGATTTCTAAATTATGACGTCATCGATGACGTAAGTAAGTACAAAAAGTACAAAAAAAAATAAATAATTTGGTTGCACTGATTTTTTATATTAGTTTTAGATCTGAGGTAGTGCCACTGTAGGTAGTGCTATGGTGGGATGCCAAATGGGAGTGCTAATTTTTGCTTTAGGGGTGCTTAGCACCCCCAAGCACCCCCTAGTTGCGCCTATGGCTATTACTCACTCGGATGATTACACTACGAGCCGCAGGTGAGTAGTGCAAACTTCATCCTTCGTGAGTAATAGCTATCATTACCCGCTCGTTGAATAATATACTATTATCCGTGCGTTCGTTATTTTGGTCTGAGTTCTCCGAGCTGTACTTTACCGTTCGTTTATTTAAAACGTGTACTCGGTGCAGCCTCAATATTAAAATTTCTGGCACTTTTATACAGCGTTCAACTGCTCTGTTCGCTCGCTGGTCACGTGATTACGGCTCTGCTCAGCACGCTCTGCTCTTTGAGCAAAATACCGGTGTGTATTATACTTATTATCCAATTAAGATCTACTTACCAATAGTATTGAATATTTTTCTAGAAGTACCAATAGTGACTATTTTCCTGTTGATAATACTATCTGATGTGAAGCTAAACATGAAGCTCATTATCCACAGAGTTAAAAATGGAAGAGCTGACAAAGTACTATTCTACAAAGTAAATTTTAACAATGCATCATTTGATCATAAAATAAAACTGACATCTTTAATGTTGAAATTCATCACATGGCTCATGTAGTTTGGTATTTGCGTCATCAACGTCCACATACTATAGTTGTTTCCAAGTTGTACCACAAAAATAGCCCATACTGGTACCGATTTGAATATACTTATCCATGGTACCTTATGGGACTGAAAACATTAACAAATTATTATTGAATTAGATTCGAAAGTAACAGCTTACAGGTTTTTCATCGGTGTGACCTAAACTTTGTTCGATGTAAAATTTTTCAGCTTTACTTATAGTGGGATGCACTGCAGGGCTGTTGGATCCTGAAAAGGTAAACAGCAAGCACCAGGCAAGTCCAACTCCACCATAAATGTAAAATATTAAAGGCCAACCATACCAGCTGGAAGCTATTTGGCCTGAAATTAGCATGGCTATAACGGTTCCAAAGGGTCCAGCTGAAATTATAGCAGTAAATAAATTGGTTTCAATTGCGAATGAATTACCTCCGAATGCAAATGCTCCTAATCGACTCCGTTCCTCGTGTGGAACCCACTGGCTCAGCTGATGAGTAACCGAAGGAAAAATGAAGCCTTGACAAACTCCTTGCAAAGCTCTACTCATGCACATGCCTGCGGAACCCAAATACGCCGCTGTTAGTGGAGTGGAAATTCCCAGCAAGGATTGCACGAACATGGTACCGATCAGGAACCATTTGGCTCCAAATCGATTAGCTGCGTAGCCAGCAAAGACTTGCGGCCAAATATAGCCCCAGAAAAACGCAGAGAGGATTGAGCCTTTATCTTTCCAGTCATAGACCTAATAATAATTATTCATGTAAAAGTGATAACCCAGAGTCGAGTGGTTCTTACAGGTACGTTGGGGTTGGTGCTAGCATTGGGATCGGTCATTGCAACAATTGCAACGGATAAGATCATTCTGAAGCCAAATGCAGTGAATACCATGATGAATAGAAGGAGAACTTGCCAGTGTCTGACTCCGATTAATGGAACTAAAATTAGTAATTTGGATTAATGAAATACATACACTTCTATATCTGAGAATGGCAAGCAAGATACCTTATGCCTAATCTGAATTTTTGAATTGAGCAGCGTTTTCCAGTAGATTTTTACAAATTAAACTTAACTTCTGGCACTTACGTTTGACATTCTGCTCATTCTCTTCAACAACTTTTTGCCCATTTTCAACTGGCGTATAATAAGTCTCTTTATCCACTCTCATTTTACTTTTGAATGTATCCTACCTGACCCCCAAGCTTGTGAAGTGACTGTTATTTTTCGACTAAGCTTTATAACAATTGCATTTTATCTTCCAGAGCAAATAATTTTAATACCAAAATAATAATTGTATTAGAATAAATAACGATTATTGTGCAACTAAGTAAGTGTGACATTCTTCAAATAGTTTTACTAAGTTGTTTGCCTTATTTTAGATCGTTTTGTGAATTATTTTTGAATACTTTATACTGGGGGAAATTTTGAGAATTTTCAGTGGCGGTCCATACATGATTATCTGAGAGGGGGAAAATCATATGTAAAAAATACTAAAAACTCAAAACGATTGAGTTATTATTAATGGAGTTACGATTTTTTGAAAATAATGATGTTTTATAAAGTAAGACTTTACAAACAATTTTTTCATTCAAAAACTAAAGTGAGTGGAAAGTTGAAATATTGAGGACTTTTTCCTAATGATTCAGTGTAAAAAATACCAAAAACTCAAAACAATTGAGTTATTATTAATGGAGTTAGGATTTTTTGAAGATAATGATGTTTTGTAAAGTAAGACTTTACAAACAATTTTTTCACTCAAAAACTTAAGTGAGTGGAAAGTTGAAATTTTGAGGATTTTTTCCTAATTATTCATTGTAGAAAATACCAAAAACTCAAAGCGATTGAGTTATTATTAATGGAGTTACGATTTGTTGAAAATAATGATGTTTTGTGAAGTAAGACTTTACAAACAATTTTTTCACTCAAAAACTAAAGTGAGTGGAAAGTTGAAATTTTGAGGACTTTTTCCTAATGATTCAGTGTAAAAAATACCAAAAACTCAAAGCGATTGAGTTATTATTAATGGAGTTACGATTTTTTGAAAATAATGATGTTTTGTAAAGTATAAGACTTTACAAACAATTTTTTCTTTCAAAAACTAAAGTGAGTGGAAAGTTGAAATATTGAGGACTTTTTCCTAATGATTCAGTGTAAAAAATACCAAAAACTCAAAACAATTGAGTTATTATTAATGGAGTTAGGATTTTTTGAAGATAATGATGTTTTGTAAAGTAAGACTTTACAAACAATTTTTTCACTCAAAAACTTAAGTGAGTGGAAAGTTGAAATTTTGAGGATTTTTTCCTAATTATTCATTGTAGAAAATACCAAAAACTCAAAGCGATTGAGTTATTATTAATGGAGTTACGATTTGTTGAAAATAATGATGTTTTGTGAAGTAAGACTTTACAAACAATTTTTTCACTCAAAAACTTAAGTGAGTGGAAAGTTGAAATTTTGAAGAATTTTTCCTAATGATTAAATGTAAAAAATACCAAAAACTCAAAGCGATTGAGTTATTATTAATGGAGTTACGATTTTTTGAAAATAATGATGTTTTGTAAAGTATAAGACTTTACAAACAATTTTTTCATTCAAAAACTAAAGTGAGTGGAAAGTTGAAATATTGAGGACTTTTTCCTAATGATTCAATGTAAAAAATACCAAAAACTCAAAACAATTGAGTTATTATTAATGGAGTTAGGATTTTTTGAAGATAATGATGTTTTGTAAAGTAAGACTTTACAAACAATTTTTTCACTCAAAAACTAAAGTGAGTGGAAACTTGAAATTTTGGGGACTTTTTCCTAATGATTCAATGTAGAAAATACCAAAAACTCAAAGCGATTGAGTTATTATTAATGGAGTAACGATTTTTTGAAAATAATGATGTTTTATAAAGTAAGACTTTACAAACAATTTTTTCACTCAAAAACTAAAGTGAGTGGAAAGTTGAAATTTTGAGGACTTTTTCCTAATGATTTAATGTAAAAAATACCAAAAACTCAAAGCGATTGAGTTATTATTAATGGAGTTACGATTTTTTGAAAATAATGATGTTTTGTAAAGTAAGACTTTACAAACAATTTTTTCATTCAAAAACTAAAGTGAGTAGAAACTTGAAATTTTGAGGACTTTTTCCTAATGATTCAATGTAAAAAATACCAAAAACTCAAAACAATTGAGTTATTATTAATGGAGTAACGATTTTTTGAAAATAATGATGTTTTATAAAGTAAGACTTTACAAACAATTTTTTCACTCAAAAACTAAAGTGAGTGGAAAGTTGAAATTTTGAGGACTTTTCCCTAATGATTCAATGTAGAAAATACCAAAAACTCAAAGCGATTGAGTTATTATTAATGGAGTTACGATTTTTTGAAAATAATGATGTTTTGTAAAGTAAGACTTTACAAACAATTTTTTCATTCAAAAACTAAAGTGAGTGGAAACTTGAAATTTTGAGGACTTTTTCCTAATGATTCAATGTAAGAAATACCAAAAACTCAAAGAGATTGAGTTATTATTAATGGAGTTACGATTTTTTGAAAATAATGATGTTTTGTAAAGTAAGACTTTACAAACAATTTTTTCATTCAAAAACTAAAGTGAGTGGAAACTTGAAATTTTGAGGACTTTTTCCTAATGATTCAGTGTAAAAAATACCAAAAACTCAAAGCGATTGAGTTATTATTAATGGAGTTACGATTTTTTGAAAATAATGATGTTTTGTAAAGTATAAGACTTTACAAACAATTTTTTCACTCAAAAACTAAAGTGAATGAAAACTTGAAATTTTGAGGACTTTTTCCTAATGATTCAATGTAGAAAATACCAAAAACTCAAAGCGATTGAGTTATTATTAATGGAGTAACGATTTTTTGAAAATAATGATGTTTTTTAAAGTAAGACTTTACAAACAATTCTTTCACTCAAAAACTAAAGTGAGTGAAAACTTGAAATTTTGAGGACTTTTGCCTAATGATTCAATGTAAAATCAATAATCCATCAGGGCTATTCAGATTTGAAAAAAAATCCAAAAGAAAACTTGAATTTTGTCTCTGGAAATTTTGCTTGGACATTGTGGTACAGCCATCATTGACACCGCCGCAAAACAGAGTGTGCCAGCAAACAACTTTATCAATTACTTGAAAATCATGGTCAAAAGTTCAACAATTCTAGTGAAATTAACTGATGGTAGTGAGAAACTGAATGAAGTGCTTGTTACACAGGTGAACGTCATCGTATTGCCAGAAGCACCAAAAATGCAAAAATAACATTAAACATTCCTGATGTTTTGTGGAAATTTAATGTTGACCCAGAAATTGAGTATGTAGGTATTAGATTTTGAAAGTCAATTGATTGCGTCTTTTCACATGTCGTGTTTGGATTTCCGTTTCGCATATCACCAGATAAGTGTTGAACCTGGTGCTAAAACAGCCTTTACTAGGATGCCGTTTGGACTGAAAAATGCACCTGAAACTTTTCGACTCTTGATCGAACTTTACACCGAATAGAAAACTGTTATTATTTCCCTGGAATGCAACGTTTTGTGACGGAATATGGCATCAAATCAAAAGCCAGCAAGTTTGGTACAAACGCCAACCTATGCTCAGAGATTTGAAATGCGTCACATCGATTTCCTCCTTTGGGAGAAGCCTATAGAAATCTTGGAATCTTGTTTTAACAACTAGAAGCAGTGACAATGTGGCCCCTCTACGCTTTCGTACAACCCTGTATTAAAGACATGATTTTTGAAATAAGAGCCATTTTATTGTATTAGTTGGTGAAACACCCACAAAGTGTGATTTTTTAATAATTAAAATATGTAGAAAGATCTCAAGGTTGATTAAACCCAAACCCAAACAATAATTCAGAGGTAAGTAAATATTATTGTAATAGAAAAAATATCTGTTGAGACAAAATATGACAAACCTCAAGCGAGTCTAAAATGTATTTAATGTGAAATTAAAATTGAAAAAATCTTACCAGACTTCTGAGATTCTGATGAGGGTTTCAGGCATGACCCCCAACTAGCAAAACGACAAGGTATCTTCATGATTGGTGTCTGCAAAATTTAAACCTTTAACAATTACAATATTTTAAAAAAAGATCATAAAATCTATAACTATGATCTAAAGATGTGAAACTTCCAACAAACAAATAAATGGACATTAAGAAAGTTAAGCAACTAAGGGCGGGTAGTATAAACTTGAAGTTAACTTCTCATAGTAATTTTAGAAGTTAACTTTCAATTATCTGTAGTTTTATAATACCCGCCCTAAGACATAGGGAGAACTATAAATAGCCCAGCCCTTTCTAATTGTGTTTCAATGAATTCCTTATTCCTGAGTCCCATTTGATATTTCACAATTTTCATTTGCTTTTTATTCTGTTTTATCAAGATCAGCTGTTTGCATGTTGCAAATTGATTATAATTTATGGAAGGATGAGTAGATGTTGACCAATTCAATATTCTCACAGTTGTAAAATCGATTGCTATTGTAAAATATCAATACAAATAATAAATCACTTACCTTTTTAAAATAATTTCAAACAGCCAAAAATCACATTCACCTAAGTCAACAGTCTTACATTAAATGTAGTTATTAAACGAACAAAAATGCTCATTAACAAGGTAAAATCCTATCGCAATTTTCCTTTGTGAACGTTTAGTTTGATTGCAAGGAATCTATCATACTCAAATAATGCACACATTTTTCGTTTATCTACAACGATGTTTAATGGTATTTTTTCTGATATTAAAAAAAAAAAAAACCTTTATTGAATATTATCACTAATTATTTTTAGAATCATTTGGTTCTTCGGTTTTTTCATTCCAGGGTTGAACTTCGGCCGATCCAAATATTACAAAGATAATTGCGGCAAAAACTTGAAAACCTGCTGTTAAAAAAAATATGATTCTCCATTGGACAGGATCGTGCTAAAACTAACTAGTGAAAAAATTCATAATTCACAATATTATAATTTCTTACTATGTCTTTAACTAAATACTGTACAGTTAATGGGGCAGAAATTGAAAAAATAGTACTGAGTCCATTGCACAGTCCCATTACTGTACCAGAATAATTGGGAGACAAGTCCATGTGATTTAGACTCCATCCAGAACCAGTGATAGCATTAGAACCCACAGCTACAATCAATAACCAAATTACTTTGGTTGATTCGCCTGATTTTACGTAGCCCATCATTATAAGGGCTATTATTGGTAAAATTGTACCTACAAAAACTCCTTAGCAAAATCAAAGTAAAGGCTAGATTATACTTACCAATACTATTGAAAACTTTTCTTGAAACAGTTTGCTTAAAAATGCCTTTGTTAATGAGAAAGTCTGATAGAAAACCCATTATAATACTCAAAAGGTATAATACAAGATAAGGCAAAGAGGATAGAATACTGTTCTACAATTAATTAAATTAAAAAAAAAATTATCCAGTGATGATTCAACTTACATTTTTAATATCCAAATTCAAGACAACACTCATGTAAGTGGGAATTTGAGTGAGAAGCACCCAAAAAGCGAAAACGCTACCGCACTGAGCGGTAATGAGCGCCCAAACGTGTTTTGATGCTAAAATTTCTTTCCAAGGCACACTATGATGCTAAAATAATATTTAATGAGTCATGTTTTTTTTTCTGTGTTACAATTTTCTTACTGGTTTTTCATCAGTATTTCCTAAACTACTTTCAATGTAGAGTTTTTCAGCTTCACCAATACGAGGATGTTCTGCAGGAGTATTATAACCAGTCAAACCGAGTAAAATGCTTGTTAAAACTCCTAGGGCTCCGTAAATGTAGAATATCATTGGCCAACCATATTGGGTGGCCGATATTAGGCCTGTTACCATCATACCAACCACTGTGCCAGATGGAACAGCTAAAAATTTTCCAAAAAATATTTCATCAATAATCACTACTAAGAACTATAATCTTGTCATTTGGATTTTTGAAAACTTTGCTTGGTTCCAAATCTCAAAATAATTTAGTGTATGGAGTTTGGAATATCCAAAAGAACCATTAGGACACAAAATTTGAACAAAAAAAAATGGTAGCTACCTTATGATTTAGATTTTGGAAAACTTTAAAAAGTCATAACTTTTTTTCTATTAAAGATAGAAAGCTGAAATTTTCAGCGATTCTTATTCCCGTAGTCAACTCAATTGGACTTATAGATCCTGAGATAAAATCGTGTTAAGCAGTTTGGGGTGATTTATCAATTTTTCAATTTTTCTGAGTGCCTTTTTTCATAGATTTCGGCTTCAAATCTGAGAATAATTTAATGTATGGAGAATGGGGTATGTTGATTGACCATTAGGATACAAAATCTCGACAAAAAAAAAATTGAAATTTCATCGTTATAGTAAGAAGGTACCTACCTTATGATTTAGATTTTGGAAAACTTCGAAAGGTCATAACTTTTTTTCTATTATAGATAGAAAGCTGAATCTTTCACTGAATTTTATCCCTTTCAAAGGACTACAATCCCTGAAAATTTCAGCTCATTTGCGCTTATAGTTCCTGAGATAAAATCGTGTTAAGCAATTTGGGGTGATTTATCAATTTTTCAATTTTTCTGAGTGCCTTTTTTCATAGATTTCGGCTTCAAATCTGAGAATAATTTAATGTATGGAGAATGGGGTATGTTGATTGACCATTAGGATACAAAATCTCGACAAAAAAAAAATTGAAATTTCATCGTTATAGTAAGAAGGTACCTACCTTATGATTTAGATTTTGGAAAACTTCGAAAGGTCATAACTTTTTTTCTATTATAGATAGAAAGCTGAATCTTTCACTGAATTTTATCCCTTTCAAAGGACTACAATCCCTGAAAATTTCAGCTCATTTGCACTTATAGTTCCTGAGATAAAATCGTGTTAAGGAATTTGGGGTGATTTATCAATTTTTTAATTTTTCTGAGTGCCTTTTTTCATAGATTTCGGCTTCAAATCTGAGAATAATTTAATGTATGGAGAATGGGGTATGTTGATTGACCATTAGGATACAAAATCTCGACAAAAAAAAAATTGAAATTTCATCGTTATAGTAACAAGGTACCTACCTTATGATTTAGATTTTGGAAAACTTTGACAGGTCATAACTTTTTTTCTATTATAGATAGAAAGCTGAATCTTTCACTGAATTTTATCCCTTTCAAAGGACTACAATCCCTGAAAATTTCAGCTCATTTGCGCTTATAGTTCCTGAGATAAAATCGTGTTAAGCAATTTGGGGTGATTTATCAATTTTTCAATTTTTCTGAGTGCCTTTTTTCATAGATTTCGGCTTCAAATCTGAGAATAATTTAATGTATGGAGAATGGGGTATGTTGATTGACCATTAGGATACAAAATCTCGACAAAAAAAAAATTGAAATTTCATCGTTATAGTAAGAAGGTACCTACCTTATGATTTAGATTTTGGAAAACTTTGACAGGTCATAACTTTTTTTCTATTATAGATAGAAAGCTGAATCTTTCACTGAATTTTATCCCTTTCAAAGGACTACAATCCCTGAAAATTTCAGCTCATTTGCGCTTATAGTTCCTGAGATAAAATCGTGTTAAGCAATTTGGGGTGATTTATCAATTTTTCAATTTTTCTGAGTGCCTTTTTTCATAGATTTCGGCTTCAAATCTGAGAATAATTTAATGTATGGAGAATGGGGTATGTTGATTGACCATTAGGATACAAAATCTCGACAAAAAAAAAATTGAAATTTCATCGTTATAGTAAGAAGGTACCTACCTTATGATTTAGATTTTGGAAAACTTTGACAGGTCATAACTTTTTTTCTATTATAGATAGAAAGCTGAATCTTTCACTGAATTTTATCCCTTTCAAAGGACTACAATCCCTGAAAATTTCAGCTCATTTGCGCTTATAGTTCCTGAGATAAAATCGTGTTAAGCAATTTGGGGTGATTTATCAATTTTTCAATTTTTCTGAGTGCCTTTTTTCATAGATTTCGGCTTCAAATCTGAGAATAATTTAATGTATGGAGAATGGGGTATGTTGATTGACCATTAGGATACAAAATCTCGACAAAAAAAAAATTGAAATTTCATCGTTATAGTAAGAAGGTACCTACCTTATGATTTAGATTTTGGAAAACTTTGACAGGTCATAACTTTTTTTCTATTATAGATAGAAAGCTGAATCTTTCACTGAATTTTATCCCTTTCAAAGGACTACAATCCCTGAAAATTTCAGCTCATTTGCGCTTATAGTTCCTGAGATAAAATCGTGTTAAGCAATTTGGGGTGATTTATCAATTTTTCAATTTTTCTGAGTGCCTTTTTTCATAGATTTCGGCTTCAAATCTGAGAATAATTTAATGTATGGAGAATGGGGTATGTTGATTGACCATTAGGATACAAAATCTCGACAAAAAAAAAATTGAAATTTCATCGTTATAGTAAGAAGGTACCTACCTTATGATTTAGATTTTGGAAAACTTTGACAGGTCATAACTTTTTTTCTATTATAGATAGAAAGCTGAATCTTTCACTGAATTTTATCCCTTTCAAAGGACTACAATCCCTGAAAATTTCAGCTCATTTGCGCTTATAGTTCCTGAGATAAAATCGTGTTAAGCAATTTGGGGTGATTTATCAATTTTTCAATTTTTCTGAGTGCCTTTTTTCATAGATTTCGGCTTCAAATCTGAGAATAATTTAATGTATGGAGAATGGGGTATGTTGATTGACCATTAGGATACAAAATCTCGACAAAAAAAAAATTGAAATTTCATCGTTATAGTAAGAAGGTACCTACCTTATGATTTAGATTTTGGAAAACTTTGACAGGTCATAACTTTTTTTCTATTATAGATAGAAAGCTGAATCTTTCACTGAATTTTATCCCTTTCAAAGGACTACAATCCCTGAAAATTTCAGCTCATTTGCGCTTATAGTTCCTGAGATAAAATCGTGTTAAGCAATTTGGGGTGATTTATCAATTTTTCAATTTTTCTGAGTGCCTTTTTTCATAGATTTCGGCTTCAAATCTGAGAATAATTTAATGTATGGAGAATGGGGTATGTTGATTGACCATTAGGATACAAAATCTCGACAAAAAAAAAATTGAAATTTTATCGTTATAGTAAGAAGGTACCTACCTTATGATTTAGATTTTGGAAAACTTTGACAGGTCATAACTTTTTTTCTATTATAGATAGAAAGCTGAATCTTTCACTGAATTTTATCCCTTTCAAAGGACTACAATCCCTGAAAATTTCAGCTCATTTGCGCTTATAGTTCCTGAGATAAAATCGTGTTAAGCAATTTGGGGTGATTTATCAATTTTTCAATTTTTCTGAGTGCCTTTTTTCATAAATTTCGGCTTCAAATCTGAGAATAATTTAATGTATGGAGTATGGGATATGTTGATTGACCATTAGGATACAAAATCTCGACAAAAAAAAAATTGAAATTTCATCGTTATAGTAAGAAGGTACCTACCTTATGATTTAGATTTTGGAAAACTTTGACAGGTCATAACTTTTTTTCTATTATAGATAGAAAGCTGAATCTTTCACTGAATTTTATCCCTTTCAAAGGACTACAATCCCTGAAAATTTCAGCTCATTTGCACTTATAGTTCCTGAGATAAAATCGTGTTAAGGAATTTGGGGTGATTTATCAATTTTTTAATTTTTCTGAGTGCCTTTTTTCATAGATTTCGGCTTCAAATCTGAGAATAATTTAATGTATGGAGAATGGGGTATGTTGATTGACCATTAGGATACAAAATCTCGACAAAAAAAAAATTGAAATTTCATCGTTATAGTAAGAAGGTACCTACCTTATGATTTAGATTTTGGAAAACTTTGACAGGTCATAACTTTTTTTCTATTATAGATAGAAAGCTGAATCTTTCACTGAATTTTATCCCTTTCAAAGGACTACAATCCCTGAAAATTTCAGCTCATTTGCACTTATAGTTCCTGAGATAAAATCGTGTTAAGAAATTTGGGGTGATTTATCAATTTTTCAATTTTTCTGAGTGCCTTTTTTCATAAATTTCGGCTTCAAATCTGAGAATAATTTAATGTATGGAGTATGGGATATGTTGATTGACCATTAGGATACAAAATCTCGACAAAAAAAAAAATTGAAATTTCATCGTTATAGTAAGAAGGTACCTACCTTATGATTTAGATTTTGGAAAACTTTGACAGGTCATAACTTTTTTTCTATTATAGATAGAAAGCTGAATCTTTCACTGAATTTTATCCCTTTCAAAGGACTACAATCCCTGAAAATTTCAGCTCATTTGCACTTATAGTTCCTGAGATAAAATCGTGTTAAGAAATTTGGGGTGATTTATCAATTTTTCAATTTTTCTGAGTGCCTTTTTTCATAAATTTCGGCTTCAAATCTGAGAATAATTTAATGTATGGAGTATGGGATATGTTGATTGACCATTAGGATACAAAATCTCGACAAAAAAAAAAATTGAAATTTCATCGTTATAGTAAGAAGGTACCTACCTTATGATTTAGATTTTGGAAAACTTTGACAGGTCATAACTTTTTTTCTATTATAGATAGAAAGCTGAATCTTTCACTGAATTTTATCCCTTTCAAAGGACTACAATCCCTGAAAATTTCAGCTCATTTGCACTTATAGTTCCTGAGATAAAATCGTGTTAAGAAATTTGGGGTGATTTATCAATTTTTCAATTTTTCTGAGTGCCTTTTTTCATAAATTTCGGCTTCAAATCTGAGAATAATTTAATGTATGGAGTATGGGATATGTTGATTGACCATTAGGATACAAAATCTCGACAAAAAAAAAATTGAAATTTCATCGTTATAGTAAGAAGGTACCTACCTTATGATTTAGATTTTGGAAAACTTTGACAGGTCATAACTTTTTTTCTATTATAGATAGAAAGCTGAATCTTTCACTGAATTTTATCCCTTTCAAAGGACTACAATCCCTGAAAATTTCAGCTCATTTGCACTTATAGTTCCTGAGATAAAATCGTGTTAAGAAATTTGGGGTGATTTATCAATTTTTCAATTTTTCTGAGTGCCTTTTTTCATAAATTTCGGCTTCAAATCTGAGAATAATTTAATGTATGGAGTATGGGATATGTTGATTGACCATTAGGATACAAAATCTCGACAAAAAAAAAATTGAAATTTCATCGTTATAGTAAGAAGGTACCTACCTTATGATTTAGATTTTGGAAAACTTTGACAGGTCATAACTTTTTTTCTATTATAGATAGAAAGCTGAATCTTTCACTGAATTTTATCCCTTTCAAAGGACTACAATCCCTGAAAATTTCAGCTCATTTGCACTTATAGTTCCTGAGATAAAATCGTGTTAAGGAATTTGGGGTGATTTATCAATTTTTTAATTTTTCTGAGTGCCTTTTTTCATAGATTTCGGCTTCAAATCTGAGAATAATTTAATGTATGGAGAATGGGGTATGTTGATTGACCATTAGGATACAAAATCTCGACAAAAAAAAAATTGAAATTTCATCGTTATAGTAAGAAGGTACCTACCTTATGATTTAGATTTTGGAAAACTTGGAAAGGTCATAACTTTTTTTCTATTATAGATAGAAAGCTGAATCTTTCACTGAATTTTATCCCTTTTAAAGGACTACAATCCCTGAAAATTTCAGCTCATTTGCACTTATAGTTCCTGAGATAAAATCGTGTTAAGGAATTTGGGGTGATTTATCAATTTTTTAATTTTTCTGAGTGCCTTTTTTCATAGATTTCGGCTTCAAATCTGAGAATAATTTAATGTATGGAGAATGGGGTATGTTGATTGACCATTAGGATACAAAATCTCGACAAAAACAAAATTGAAATTTCATCGTTATAGTAAGAAGGTACCTACCTTATGATTTAGATTTTGGAAAACTTTGACAGGTCATAACTTTTTTTCTATTATAGATAGAAAGCTGAATCTTTCACTGAATTTTATCCCTTTCAAAGAACTACAATCCCTGAAAATTTCAGCTCATTTGCACTTATAGTTCCTGAGATAAAATCGTGTTAAGAAATTTGGGGTGATTTATCAATTTTTCAATTTTTCTGAGTGCCTTTTTTCATAAATTTCGGCTTCAAATCTGAGAATAATTTAATGTATGGAGTATGGGATATGTTGATTGACCATTAGGATACAAAATCTCGACAAAAAAAAAAATTGAAATTTCATCGTTATAGTAAGAAGGTACCTACCTTATGATTTAGATTTTGGAAAACTTCGAAAGGTCATAACTTTTTTTCTATTATAGATAGAAAGCTGAATCTTTCACTGAATTTTATCCCTTTCAAAGGACTACAATCCCTGAAAGTTTCAGCTCATTTGCACTTATAGTTCCTGAGATAAAATCGTGTTAAGGAATTTGGGGTGATTTATCAATTTTTTAATTTTTCTGAGTGCCTTTTTTCATAGATTTCGGCTTCAAATCTGAGAATAATTTAATGTATGGAGAATGGGGTATGTTGATTGACCATTAGGATACAAAATCTCGACAAAAAAAAAAATTGAAATTTCATCGTTATAGTAAGAAGGTACCTACCTTATGATTTAGATTTTGGAAAACTTTGACAGGTCATAACTTTTTTTCTATTATAGATAGAAAGCTGAATCTTTCACTGAATTTTATCCCTTTCAAAGGACTACAATCCCTGAAAATTTCAGCTCATTTGCGCTTATAGTTCCTGAGATAAAATCGTGTTAAGCAATTTGGGGTGATTTATCAATTTTTCAATTTTTCTGAGTGCCTTTTTTCATAAATTTCGGCTTCAAATCTAAGAATAATTTAATGTATGGAGTATGGGGTATGTTGATTGACCATTAGGATACAAAATCTCGACAAAAAAAAAATTGAAATTTCATCGTTATAGTAAGAAGGTACCTACCTTATGATTTAGATTTTGGAAAACTTCGAAAGGTCATAACTTTTTTTCTATTATAGATAGAAAGCTGAATCTTTCACTGAATTTTATCCCTTTTAAAGGACTACAATCCCTGAAAATTTCAGCTCATTTGCACTTATAGTTCCTGAGATAAAATCGTGTTAAGCAATTTGGGGTGATTTATCAATTTTTCAATTTTTCTGAGTGCCTTTTTTCATAAATTTCGGCTTCAAATCTAAGAATAATTTAATGTATGGAGTATGGGGTATGTTGATTGACCATTAGGATACAAAATCTCGACAAAAAAAAAATTGAAATTTCATCGTTATAGTAAGAAGGTACCTACCTTATGATTTAGATTTTGGAAAACTTCGAAAGGTCATAACTTTTTTTCTATTATAGATAGAAAGCTGAATCTTTCACTGAATTTTATCCCTTTTAAAGGACTACAATCCCTGAAAATTTCAGCTCATTTGCACTTATAGTTCCTGAGATAAAATCGTGTTAAGGAATTTGGGGTGATTTATCAATTTTTTAATTTTTCTGAGTGCCTTTTTTCATAGATTTCGGCTTCAAATCTGAGAATAATTTAATGTATGGAGAATGGGGTATGTTGATTGACCATTAGGATACAAAATCTCGACAAAAAAAAAAATTGAAATTTCATCGTTATAGTAAGAAGGTACCTACCTTATGATTTAGATTTTGGAAAACTTTGACAGGTCATAACTTTTTTTCTATTATAGATAGAAAGCTGAATCTTTCACTGAATTTTATCCCTTTCAAAGGACTACAATCCCTGAAAATTTCAGCTCATTTGCACTTATAGTTCCTGAGATAAAATCGTGTTAAGAAATTTGGGGTGATTTATCAATTTTTCAATTTTTCTGAGTGCCTTTTTTCATAAATTTCGGCTTCAAATCTGAGAATAATTTAATGTATGGAGTATGGGATATGTTGATTGACCATTAGGATACAAAATCTCGACAAAAAAAAAATTGAAATTTCATCGTTATAGTAAGAAGGTACCTACCTTATGATTTAGATTTTGGAAAACTTTGACAGGTCATAACTTTTTTTCTATTATAGATAGAAAGCTGAATCTTTCACTGAATTTTATCCCTTTCAAAGGACTACAATCCCTGAAAATTTCAGCTCATTTGCACTTATAGTTCCTGAGATAAAATCGTGTTAAGAAATTTGGGGTGATTTATCAATTTTTCAATTTTTCTGAGTGCCTTTTTTCATAAATTTCGGCTTCAAATCTGAGAATAATTTAATGTATGGAGTATGGGATATGTTGATTGACCATTAGGATACAAAATCTCGACAAAAAAAAAATTGAAATTTCATCGTTATAGTAAGAAGGTACCTACCTTATGATTTAGATTTTGGAAAACTTCGAAAGGTCATAACTTTTTTTCTATTATAGATAGAAAGCTGAATCTTTCACTGAATTTTATCCCTTTCAAAGGACTACAATCCCTGAAAGTTTCAGCTCATTTGCACTTATAGTTCCTGAGATAAAATCGTGTTAAGGAATTTGGGGTGATTTATCAATTTTTTAATTTTTCTGAGTGCCTTTTTTCATAGATTTCGGCTTCAAATCTGAGAATAATTTAATGTATGGAGAATGGGGTATGTTGATTGACCATTAGGATACAAAATCTCGACAAAAAAAAAATTGAAATTTCATCGTTATAGTAAGAAGGTACCTACCTTATGATTTAGATTTTGGAAAACTTTGACAGGTCATAACTTTTTTTCTATTATAGATAGAAAGCTGAATCTTTCACTGAATTTTATCCCTTTCAAAGGACTACAATCCCTGAAAATTTCAGCTCATTTGCGCTTATAGTTCCTGAGATAAAATCGTGTTAAGCAATTTGGGGTGATTTATCAATTTTTCAATTTTTCTGAGTGCCTTTTTTCATAAATTTCGGCTTCAAATCTAAGAATAATTTAATGTATGGAGTATGGGGTATGTTGATTGACCATTAGGATACAAAATCTCGACAAAAAAAAAATTGAAATTTCATCGTTATAGTAAGAAGGTACCTACCTTATGATTTAGATTTTGGAAAACTTCGAAAGGTCATAACTTTTTTTCTATTATAGATAGAAAGCTGAATCTTTCACTGAATTTTATCCCTTTTAAAGGACTACAATCCCTGAAAATTTCAGCTCATTTGCACTTATAGTTCCTGAGATAAAATCGTGTTAAGCAATTTGGGGTGATTTATCAATTTTTCAATTTTTCTGAGTGCCTTTTTTCATAAATTTCGGCTTCAAATCTAAGAATAATTTAATGTATGGAGTATGGGGTATGTTGATTGACCATTAGGATACAAAATCTCGACAAAAAAAAAATTGAAATTTCATCGTTTTAGTAAGAAGGTACCTACCTTATGATTTAGATTTTGGAAAACTTTGACAGGTCATAACTTTTTTTCTATTATAGATAAAAAGCAGAAAGTTTCACTAAATTTTATCTCAATCAAGGAACTACAATCCCTGAAAATTTCAGCTTATTTGCACTTATAGTACCTGAGATAAAATCATGTTAAACAATTTGGGGTGATTTATCAATTTTTCAATTTTTCTGAGTGCCTTTTTTCATAGATTTCGGCTTCAAATCTAAGAATAATTTAGTGTATGAAGTTTGGGGTATGTTGATTGACCATTAGGATACAAAATCTCGACAAAAAAAAATTTGAAATTTCATCGTTTTAGTAAGAAGGTAGCTACTATATGATTTAGATTTTGGAAAACTAGGTCATAACTTTTTTTCTATTAAACATAGAAAACTGAAATTTTCAGCATTTCTTATCCTAGTAGAGGACTACAATCCCTAAAAATTTCAAATCAATTTGAGTTATAGTTCCAGAGATAAAATTGCATTAAGCAACGTGGTGTAAAATAGTATAAATTTATCTATTATTTTTACCTCCAAAAGTCAAACTAGCTAAACTAGATCTTTCCTCGCGAGGTACCCAAACACTCAACATCGCAGCGACCGAAGGAAAAAAAAAGCCCTGACAGAAACCCTGAAACGCTCTAAGCGCCATCAATCCCATTTCTCCAAACCTACTCGCCACAAAAGGAGTGCAAAATCCTGCAGCAGATTGGACTCCCATGGTTGCTACCAGGAACCATTTGGCACCGAACCTGTTGGCTACATACCCTGCAATTACTTGAGGCCAAATATATCCCCAGAAAAATGCTGAGAGAATTTCGCCTTTGTGAGTCCATTCTGGATAAGTCTAGAAAAAATCGTGTAATTTTCAATTGTGAAAAAATTAAAATACACTCACTGGAATATCAGGATTGCTGCTTGCTTTTGGATCTACCATGGCCACGATGGCTACAGATAAATTCACTCTGAAGCCAAAGCCAATGAATAAAATCATGAAATAGAGGAAACATTGATAGTGTCTAGCTCCTATGGTGGGTACTGGTGAGAGGGAAATAATTATTTGAATTAATTGCACATTTTTTTTCAATTACCTCTATTTAATTTTTCTTGGTTATTTATTACAGGTGAATAGACCACATGGTCCATAGAATTTTTATCCAGAGACATAGTGAAAGTTTTCTAGATACAACTAAATTATTTAAATTTTAATAATTATGGTTTGCAAAGTTTTGAAGATTTACTTAAATTAACAATGAATGTTACCAGATTATTTAATACCTATTTACTTAACTGAGAATTTTGTTTTTAAACCAGGAGCTTAAGAGTTGCAGTTAACAATGTTTCAGTACAATTAGCTCCTGGACTATAAACATTATCATTGTTTTTTTGTAAATGACGCAGTATGTTTAAAGATTAAGGCTTTTTGTAAATAAATAGAGTATAAGATCCAAATGTATTAAAATAATTATTTACCTTTTACAATTTCGTTTTTGGGCCAGCACTCACAGTCAACACTCATTGTATCACAAAATCACTTTACCAATGAAATAGTAATAGTAAAATATTCTCGTGGAGAGGGATTCTTTTTCAAATAATTGCCTACCCACTAAAATTATTGAGAAAAATAACGTCCTTATCCTAAATCAATAATTATTGGTTCATTAAACTTCAATTACCCTAAAAACATTAATGATTTTGGAATATCTGCAAGTCATTAATACAAATAGTCCATTTTGCAATAATTTGCGACTCAATTCTCCAAAGGGCTTATCGTTTCAAATTCTTATTTACTCTAATCACCAACAATAGAATTTAAGTTTCAAGATAAGAATTTCTAATTTCTATTATAATATAATCAAACTTAATGGTTGCATAATTGTAACAATAATTATGAGTAAAGAGGTTGATAAAAGTGAGTATACTAGTGTGAGTCAAAATGTGAAGATTGTGCCCATCAAAAAAGGTTTGTAAAATCGAACAATAAATTAATAGCATATTTAATTTGTACATTTTTAGCTCCTACTATAGGGCACAGGCATTTACAAGCCTTCCTATACTTCCTAATGGGATTTGTTGCTTTTGGATTTCGAGTATGCCTATCAGTTAATATTGTAGCCATGACAGACCCTTTGGTCAATTCGAATCCGGATATTCCAGTAAGAGGTTTTTTTTTAATTATTGGCAGAAAAATTTGGAGAATTTATTTTTCTTTAGACATATCCTCACTGGACCAAAAAGAATCTCATTCTGTCTTCATTTTTCTGCGGCTACATGCTGCCTCAAATTTTTGCAGCTTACGTAGCCAAAAAATACGGAGCTAAATGGTTTTTGGTTGGAACTATGACACTTCAATCACTATTAAGTAATTGCAATTATTATTTTATTCAATTAATACAATAATTATTATTCTATAGGCTTTTTAACTCCACTTACTGCAGCTCATTTTGGAGAAATTGGCATGATGATCAGCAGAGTCATGCAAGGATGCTGTCAAGGATTTATATTTCCTTCTTGTGCTCATTTTCTGAGTGTCTGGATACCGCCCCAAGAACGGTCCAGAATCGGTTCCACGATTTACACTGGTAATAAGTTGCCATTGAATGTAGAAGTACCTACTGACATATATTTTTAGCTGGAAAAGGTGGTACTCTATTTGCCCTTATAATCACAGGCCTACTAGCGGCAAGCAGCTATGGATGGCCAATGGCTTTCCATTTTTTTGGCGTTTGTGGACTTGGGTGGTGCATTTTAATGATTATTTTCGGTTATGATACCCCTCAAGAAGATTCTAGAATAAGCTGCGTTGAACAAGAGTATATTGAAACAAGTTTAGGATACACAGAAGACTCAATTGTTAGTATTTCCATAATAATTTATATTAATATACCTACTACAGTAGTTGTTTTCTATCTAGAATCAAAAAACACCTTGGCGTAAAATATTAACTTCAGTGCCTGTATGGGCTCTGTTAGCAGCTCAAACTGGAAGCAATTATTGTTTTTGGACTATCCTAACTCAAATACCTTCATATATGAATTATATGATGAATTTTGATTTGAAAAAAGTGAGTCTATGTTTAGCATAAAGGCTTTTTATAGGCCAATCAAATTTCAGAACGGTTTTTGGTCAGCAATGCCGTATTTAGTTTTCTGGATACTTGGCACTATATTTGGAATTCTTTCCGATTGGATGATTAACAAAGAAATTGTGTCGCGTGGAGCTGCAAGAAAAATTTTCAATTCTATAGGTCTTTTAATACCAGCCTGTGCCCTTATAGCTTTAGGATTCACAAGATCGGATCAAACCACTCAAGCGGTGGTTTTGTTGATAATTGCAGTGGGTTTAAATGCTGCGTGTTTTTCCGGGTTTGCTGTAAACCATGTGGATTTGTCCCCGAATCACGCTGGTTCCCTTATGGGTTTTTGCAATGGTTTGGCTCAAACTTCTGGAATAATTGCTCCGTTGATGGTGCAAGTTTTTATACACGATGTGGTAAGAGATTGTAGTTTGTATGATTTTTCTTGTATTTGCTTTTTCTAGAGAAATCCCCTCGAATGGCGTAACGTGTTTTGCCTAGCAGCTGCAGTTAACGTTGTAACTAGTACTGTTTATGATTTATTTGGATCTGGAGAAATTCAACCGTGGAATACTGAAGACGTTGAAGAAGATGATAAAAAATAATGTTTTGAACGTAATAATAATTATAGTGTCACAGAAATATTGAATTTTCATAATCTTCAACTTCGAAGATTTCTACATACCAAGATACAAAGGGAGCTTTTCATAATCTATTATTTTTTCCATGAAATATTCAGGTTCCATTGAGAAACAGTTTTCTTTTTTTAAATTTTATAGGTACTTCTATATTTCCCAATTTTTCTATCTCAAGTTTTGTCTATTCTCGGCTCTTGAGTTTCTGTTTTGTTGTAGAAAATTCCAGAATTAGGAATAGAAATAAAATATTTTGTGTCTACTTGTTGTTTGTGTTGTTGTGCCTTTGTTTTCTTCTCTATTTCTCAATTTTTCCAGCTCAAGGTACCTTATGATTTGGATTTTTAAAAATTTTCAAGACCCAGCCCTTTTTTTCTATTATAGATAGCAAGCTGAAATTTCAGCGATTCGTATTCCAGTAAAGGACTACAATCCCTGAAAATTTCAGCTCATTTGCACTTATAGCTCCTGAGATAAAATCGTGTTAAGCAATTTGGGGTGATTTATCAATTTTTCAATTTTTCTGAGTGCCTTTTTTCAGAGATTTTGGCTTCAAATCTGAGAATAGTTTAGTGTATGGAGTTTGGGGTATGTTGACTGACCATTAGGATACAAAATATTGACAAAAAAATATTTGAAATTTAATCGTTTTAGTAAGAAGGTACCTACCTTATGATTTAAATTTTGGAAAACTTTGAAAGGTCACAACTTTTTTTCTATTATAGATAGAAAGCTGAATCTTTCACTGAATTTTATCCCTTTTGAAGGACTACAATCCCTGAAAATTTCAGCTTTTTTTCACTTATAATTCCTGAGATAAAATCGTGTTAAGCAATTTGGGGTGGTTTATCAATTTTTTAATTTTTCTGAGTGCCTTTTTCCATAGATTTTGGCTTCAAATCTGAGAATAGTTTAATGTATGGAGTTTGGGGTATGTTGACTGACCATTAGGATACAAAATCTTGACAAAAAAAAATTTGAAATTTAATCGTTTTAGTAAGAAGGTACCTACCTTATGATTTAGATTTTGGAAAACTTTGAAAGGTCACAACTTTTTTTCTATTATAGATAGGAAGCTGAATCTTTCACTGAATTTTATCCCTTTCAAGGGACTACAATCCCTGAAGATTTCAGCTCATTTGCACTTATAGTTCCTGAGATAAAATCGTGTTAAGCAATTTGGGGTGACTTATCAATTTTTCAATTTTTCTGAGTGCCTTTTTCCATAGATTTTGGCTTCAAATCTGAGAATAGTTTAATGTATGGAGTTTGGGATATGTTGATTGACCATTAGGATACAAAATCTTGACAAAAAAAAATTTGAAATTTCATCGTTTTAGTAAGAAGGTACCTACCTTATGATTTAAACTTTAGAAAAATTTGAAAGGTCATAACTTTTTTTCTATTATAGATAGAAAGCTGAATCTTTCACTGAATTTTATCCCTTTTAAAGGACTACAGTCCCTGAAAATTTCAGCTTATTTGCACTTATAATTCCTGAGATAAAATCGTGTTAAGCAAATTGGGGTGGTTTAACAATTTTTCAATTTTTCTGAGTGCCTTTTTCCATAGATTTTGGCTTCAAATCTGAGAATAGTTTAGTGTATGGAGTTTGGGGTATGTTGATTGATCATTAGGATACAAAATCTTGACAAAAAAAAATCTGAAATTTCATCGTTTTAGTAAGAAGGTACCTACCTTATGATTTAGATTTTGGAAAACTTTGAAAGGTCACAACTTTTTTTCTATTATAGATAGGAAGCTGAATCTTTCACTGAATTTTATCCCTTTTGAAGGACTACAATCCCTGAAAATTTCAGCTTTTTTTCACTTATAATTCCTGAGATAAAATCGTGTTAAGCAAATTGGGGTGGTTTATCAATTTTTCAATTTTTCTGAGTGCCATTTTTCATAGATTTCGGCTTCAAATCTGAGAATAGTTTAGTGTATGGAGTTTGGGGTATGTTGATTGACCATTAGGATACAAAATCTTGAGAAAAAAAAAATTGAAATTTCATCGTTTTAGTAAGAAGGTACCTACCTTATGATTTAGATTTTGGAAAACTTTGAAAGGTCACAACTTTTTTTCTATTATAGATAGGAAGCTGAATCTTTCACTGAATTTTATCCCTTTCAAGGGACTACAATCCCTGAAGATTTCAGCCCATTTGCACTTATAGTTCCTGAGATAAAATCGTGTTAAGCAATTTGGGGTGACTTATCAATTTTTCAATTTTTCTGAGTGCCTTTTTCCATAGATTTTGGCTTCAAATCTGAGAATAGTTTAGTGTATGGAGTTTGGGGTATAATGATTGATCATAAGGATTCAAAATCTTGACAAAAAAAAATTTGAAATTTCATCGTTTTAGTAAGAAGGTACCTACCTTATGATTTAAACTTTAGAAAAATTTGAAAGGTCATAACTTTTTTTCTATTATAGATAGAAAGCTGAATCTTTCACTGAATTTTATCCCTTTTAAAGGACTACAGTCCCTGAAAATTTCAGCTTATTTGCACTTATAATTCCTGAGATAAAATCGTGTTAAGCAAATTGGGGTGGTTTAACAATTTTTCAATTTTTCTGAGTGCCTTTTTCCATAGATTTTGGCTTCAAATCTGAGAATAGTTTAGTGTATGGAGTTTGGGGTATGTTGATTGATCATTAGGATACAAAATCTTGACAAAAAAAAATTTGAAATTTCATCTTTTTAGTAAGAAGGTACCTACCTTATGATTTAGATTTTGGAAAACTTTGAAAGGTCACAACTTTTTTTCTATTATAGATAGGAAGCTGAATCTTTCACTGAATTTTATCCCTTTTGAAGGACTACAATCCCTGAAAATTTCAGCTTTTTTTCACTTATAATTCCTGAGATAAAATCGTGTTAAGCAAATTGGGGTGGTTTATCAATTTTTCAATTTTTCTGAGTGCCATTTTTCATAGATTTCGGCTTCAAATCTGAGAATAGTTTAGTGTATGGAGTTTGGGGTATGTTGATTGACCATTAGGATACAAAATCTTGAGAAAAAAAAAATTGAAATTTCATCGTTTTAGTAAGAAGGTACCTACCTTATGATTTAGATTTTGGAAAACTTTGAAAGGTCACAACTTTTTTTCTATTATAGATAGGAAGCTGAATCTTTCACTGAATTTTATCCCTTTCAAGGGACTACAATCCCTGAAGATTTCAGCCCATTTGCACTTATAGTTCCTGAGATAAAATCGTGTTAAGCAATTTGGGGTGACTTATCAATTTTTCAATTTTTCTGAGTGCCTTTTTCCATAGATTTTGGCTTCAAATCTGAGAATAGTTTAATGTATGGAGTTTGGGATATGTTGATTGACCATTAGGATACAAAATCTTGACAAAAAAAAATTTGAAATTTCATCGTTTTAGTAAGAAGGTACCTACCTTATGATTTAAATTTTAGAAAACTTTGAAACGTCATAACTTTTTTTCTATTATAGATAGAAAGCTGAATCTTTCACTGAATTTTATCCTTTTCAAAGGACTACAATCCCTGAAAATTTCAGCTTATTTGCTCTTATAGTTCCTGAGATAAAATCGTGTTAAGCAATTTGGGGTGACTTATCAATTTTTCAATTTTTCTGAGTGCCTTTTTCCATAGATTTTGGCTTCAAATCTGAGAATAGTTTAGTGTATGGAGTTTGGGGTATAATGATTGATCATAAGGATTCAAAATCTTGACAAAAAAAAATTTGAAATTTCATCGTTTTAGTAAGAAGGTACCTACCTTATGATTTAAACTTTAGAAAAATTTGAAAGGTCATAACTTTTTTTCTATTATAGATAGAAAGCTGAATCTTTCACTGAATTTTATCCCTTTTAAAGGACTACAGTCCCTGAAAATTTCAGCTTATTTGCACTTATAATTCCTGAGATAAAATCGTGTTAAGCAAATTGGGGTGGTTTAACAATTTTTCAATTTTTCTGAGTGCCTTTTTCCATAGATTTTGGCTTCAAATCTGAGAATAGTTTAGTGTATGGAGTTTGGGGTATGTTGATTGATCATTAGGATACAAAATCTTGACAAAAAAAAATTTGAAATTTCATCGTTTTAGTAAGAAGGTACCTACCTTATGATTTAGATTTTGGAAAACTTTGAAAGGTCACAACTTTTTTTCTATTATAGATAGGAAGCTGAATCTTTCACTGAATTTTATCCCTTTTGAAGGACTACAATCCCTGAAAATTTCAGCTTTTTTTCACTTATAATTCCTGAGATAAAATCGTGTTAAGCAAATTGGGGTGGTTTATCAATTTTTCAATTTTTCTGAGTGCCATTTTTCATAGATTTCGGCTTCAAATCTGAGAATAGTTTAGTGTATGGAGTTTGGGGTATGTTGATTGACCATTAGGATACAAAATCTTGAGAAAAAAAAAATTGAAATTTCATCGTTTTAGTAAGAAGGTACCTACCTTATGATTTAGATTTTGGAAAACTTTGAAAGGTCACAACTTTTTTTCTATTATAGATAGGAAGCTGAATCTTTCACTGAATTTTATCCCTTTCAAGGGACTACAATCCCTGAAGATTTCAGCCCATTTGCACTTATAGTTCCTGAGATAAAATCGTGTTAAGCAATTTGGGGTGACTTATCAATTTTTCAATTTTTCTGAGTGCCTTTTTCCATAGATTTTGGCTTCAAATCTGAGAATAGTTTAATGTATGGAGTTTGGGATATGTTGATTGACCATTAGGATACAAAATCTTGACAAAAAAAAATTTGAAATTTCATCGTTTTAGTAAGAAGGTACCTACCTTATGATTTAAATTTTAGAAAACTTTGAAACGTCATAACTTTTTTTCTATTATAGATAGAAAGCTGAATCTTTCACTGAATTTTATCCTTTTCAAAGGACTACAATCCCTGAAAATTTCAGCTTATTTGCTCTTATAGTTCCTGAGATAAAATCGTGTTAAGCAATTTGGGGTGACTTATCAATTTTTCAATTTTTCTGAGTGCCTTTTTCCATAGATTTTGGCTTCAAATCTGAGAATAGTTTAGTGTATGGAGTTTGGGGTATAATGATTGATCATAAGGATTCAAAATCTTGACAAAAAAAAATTTGAAATTTCATCGTTTTAGTAAGAAGGTACCTACCTTATGATTTAAACTTTAGAAAAATTTGAAAGGTCATAACTTTTTTTCTATTATAGATAGAAAGCTGAATCTTTCACTGAATTTTATCCCTTTTAAAGGACTACAGTCCCTGAAAATTTCAGCTTATTTGCACTTATAATTCCTGAGATAAAATCGTGTTAAGCAATTTGGGGTGGTTTATCAATTTTTTAATTTTTCTGAGTGCCTTTTTCCATAGATTTTGGCTTCAAATCTGAGAATAGTTTAATGTATGGAGTTTGGGGTATGTTGACTGACCATTAGGATACAAAATCTTGACAAAAAAAAATTTGAAATTTAATCGTTTTAGTAAGAAGGTACCTACCTTATGATTTAGATTTTGGAAAACTTTGAAAGGTCACAACTTTTTTTCTATTATAGATAGGAAGCTGAATCTTTCACTGAATTTTATTCCTTTCAAAGGACTACAATCCCTGAAAATTTCAGCTCATTTGCACTTATAGTTCCTGAGATAAAATCGTGTTAAGCATATTGGGATGATTTATCAATTTATCAATTTTTCTGAGTGCCTTTTTCTATAGATTTCGGCTTCAAATCTCAGAGTAATTTAGTGTATGAAGTTTTGGAGGTCCCCAATGATCATTAAAACAAAAAAAAAAGTTCTCTAGCGCTGGTATGTAAATCTCCAGACAAGAAAGACCATTACTAAACCTCTTATTTTGCAAATTTGTCGAAATACAGAAAATTCAAGAGCCTGGAATAGGAAAAAAAAATCCATTCATGTACCAAGTTTTCTTAATTTTCCTTGTATTTCTCTTTATGTCTCAATTTTGAATTTCTCAGAAAATAAACATCTATAGAGCTTCACATTTGGCAAGGGCCTCTCAGATACACTTTCTCATTGAAATATGAAGGAGATTCTTTTCAATTTGTGAAGGAATATACTGAATAAGCTTGACGTAATAAACTCAGAAATAAAAACAAACAAATTAAGCTCCATTTCCAATTAAAATTTGTTAGGGATCTCAAACATGTACATACAAGTTTTATCAAGATTCAAAAAATCTATACATATACCTATATAAGTTGGAAAATTGAATTTATTAGTTCTAGTTTGTTAAATCCTTTTTTCAATAAAATATAAATTATGGTGAGCACTTGTTCAAAAGAAAACTTGAATAAAATAGTGCCTATCAGTTCAAAAGAGTCAAGCTGTTTAACTGCTGGGTATCAAATGTCCACAGAAAAAGATTCATGAATAAAATACAAATTTGTAACGTGTTAAGGTCCTTAGGTACAAGGTACAAGTACGACTTTATTAATGTTGTTGTGTACTCTATGTGTACCACGCTGGGGTGCTACCAGTAAAACATAATTTATGATGAGAGTTTTATAAAAATCCAAAGATTCGTGCTCTAAATTTTTATCAAACTAAGTCCATGTCGCACGCTGTTAAATCCCTCAAAATCCGGATATACTTTTAAATACCTATTAAACCGAAACCTAAAAATTTGCGTAAGCTTATTCAAAGGCCCCTTTAAAATGCGGTTAACCAAAAACGAAATTCGGTAATCTTTTAAATAAACACAAAGGCACGGTACCTACCTGTGGTTTAAGTAAGTACATATAGGAGAGAGGTTTTCTTTTTTTGTAATTATTTACAAAAGCGTTATTTTCTTTGGGAGATGAGGCGCTTTGTGGTCAAAAATGGATTTTTTTTGGGTCAGTAGTGTCAGAAAGTCGGTTGAAATTAAATCAAAATAAAATGCCTGGTAAGATTAACATTTCTTGGAATTAGGCTTCAACAATCATGTAAAATATTAAATGTCTGCGATAGCATCTTGAACAACCCTTTTGCTACAGGTACCGTCCTAAATCTGTTATTTTAAAAATGTCAAAACAATGCTTCAAAACAAAGTAGCAGCTTTATTGCAAACTAGGAAAGGTACTCGAGGTTCGGCAAAATTCAAAGCGACGACGGTACAAAGAAGGTACTTCGTCTGGGTAGATTTTATCGATGCAATTGAGCAAATTGAAGTTCACTTATTGTGTATTTTGTTATAGTTGAAGTACATTTTTTAAATATTAATATTTTAATATGTGATAGCATTGAAGACTAACAAAAAAAAAGGGTTTCTTGTCCACACAGCGTGGGAGTTTTACCTGTCCCATACAATTTATGAACGAAATTTACCAAAGAGAAGACATAAAGAAAAGAGAGATGTTTACGGAAACAACATATGAAATATTAAAATGTCGTTTTTGCAGGAAGTTTTTGATGTGGGTGGCATTCTGTGATGAGAATTTTTAAGTGGGTTAACGTAAAATGAAGTTATCCTTTTCAGAATTTAAACTGTTATGGGCTCATGATTCAATGAATCAAAATTTTCAATTATTAAAAGGTATAGAAAATACTCATATTCTTTTTAATTATACGCTGCATTATTTTACCAAAATATGTTATAATTTTAATTTTTCGCCATTTTACCTTTTTTTCATTAATCTTTTTTTTTTTGTCAAATCATTTTGTTTACCTTAATAATCTTCGAGGGTGGAAATTAAATTTGAAGTTTACGGTTAATAGAAAAGCGGTAAAAACCGTGCATAATTTCAAATCAGTTTCATACACGCATGATGACGGTGTAAGAAAAAGCCTGAAAAGTAATACAGGAAGAAAAATATTGAGATTTTAATCTGCAAATATTTACCACTTCAAAAATTCAATGGAGATTTAGAGATTTATCCGATTTGAAGCAAAAATAAATCAATTCACATATTGTTCCCTGTCTCATACTAGGCTGAACCCGTACAATGCCCCACAGAGTAAGAATAGAATAATATTCAATAACCCTTTCGATTTTCTAGAAATTCCATGAATTAGGATGACATTTTATGGGTATATTTTCTATACTAATAATAGGGCTGGTAATACTTCCTTTTTGCGACTGTCACAAAAGTGATTTTGACCGTGATAACCCAATATTTCCTGTTCCCATGTGCACGGCATCAAGAGAATTCACTTTTTTCTCTCATCAGGTTGATTTTTTATTGGGGTTATGTCAGAGAAACTTTGTTTTTATCCTTGGGCAATTCCACCCTCACTTTTCACCTGTTGTTGCTCATTTGAATTGCAAATGTGCACCTTCGTTTGTGTGCTGCTTCTGGGCCTGACGATGGACTTATTTGGGTGCCAAGATGTACAGCACCAACCAAAAATAACTTTCATTACATTATAAAATTGCCTCAATCAAGGGATATACAGTTATTATACAGAAATCATTCTCTATAATCGGTATTTAAGAACCGTTAAGAAGATTTTTATAAAAACCACATTAATTTTGCTTTATGAAACAAATATTTGAAAAACATAAAAATGGTAGGAAGTCCATAAAGCTTTTGTCAAGTTGTTAAAAAAATTTATACCGACAGCACAAGGTGCAAAATGTCAAATTAACACTTTAATGTACAACCACTTTAAAAGTGTAAATTTGACTGGTAAATAAACTGTGTGGTCTTTTTTGGCACTCGTGGATTTTTGATGACTGAATAAAAAACCCTCCAGGGGGGGGATTATGTTTTTAAAAACTTTAATTTTTGTAAGCCCTCATGTTGACATTCGAACAACAGACAAATCTACCCTTTAAGCCATTAATCTTCTTATAAAACAGAAGCAGCACGTCCTTGACTTGACTTGTCCATAGGGGTGATTTCTGGTTATAAAATGTCACGGGATTTTTTTTTTTTTAAATTAATTCGTTTCCTAAGAAATATTGTGGTAAAGAGAAAGTTTGGAACTTGATCGAGGTTTTTTTTTCTTTAAGGGTTGTTTTATTTAACTTCTGATAATATGTCAATAATGTAATCCGAAAGGTAAACCAGAAAAAAAATCTGGGGTACATACTAAAGAAGGGAAATCAAAAGAAAATCCGAGGAAATCTAAGACTATTAAGGGAAATTATAAGGAGATTAGAGAAAATCAAGGAAAAATTTAAGGAACTCAGCAGAAATCTTAAGGAAATGATAGGAAATCTTAAGAAAGGAAATCAGTCAATCTCTAGATTTGACGTATTCGCAGTTTTCAAAAATCCTAATTTAAGATAATATTATCAGGCAAACTCTTTGGCAATCTTACGTGTCTATTCTCGTAACCGGGGTCTCCTGAAAACGCTACTTTACTGTTACGAGAAGGCAATTAGGAGAAATCATGAAAAAATCTGAGAAATTCAAGCGAAATCTTAAGAAACTTAGGGGAAATCTTAAGGAAATCAGTCAATCTCTAGATCTAAAGCATTCGCAGATTTCAAAAATCTTTATAATTTGAAGTTATGTTATCAAGGAAACTCTTAAGCAATTTTACTGATAATTAAAAGAAATTAGGAGGAATCATCCATGATTTCCTTCGAACCCGCAATCTGATATACAAAAACTAACTTGCGATTTACCTCAGGAAAATTTAGTGTATCTACAATTCAGAAAAATACATTAAGAAATCTAAGGCAATCAGAGGAAATTATGACGAATTCATCAGAGGAAATCTTAAAGAACTGAGTCAGGAAAATCTTGAGGAAATCATGGGATTTTTAAGAAAATTAGTCAATCTCCAGATCTAACACATTCGCAGATTTCCAAATTCTTTATAATTTCATGTTATGTTATCAGAGGAACTCTTGGGCAATTTTACTGGTCATCAAAAGAAATCAGGAGGAATCATCCATGATTTCTTCAAATCCGCAATCTGATGTACAAAAATTAACCTGCGATTTACCCCAGGGAAATTAGGTCAATCTACAATTCAGAAGAAATCTAAGGCAATCAGGGGAAATCATTACGAAATCGTTAGAGGAAATCAAAGGAAATCTTAAGGAACTCAGGCAAGGAAATCTTGAAAAAATCATGAAAATTTTAAAGAGATCAGTCAATCTCTAGATCTAACGCATTAGCAGATTTCAAAATTTTTCATAATTTGAGGTTATGTTATCTCGGGAACTTTTGGGCAATTTTACTGATAATCAGAAGGAATCAGGAGAAATCATCCACGATTTCCTTGAAACCCGCAATCTGATGTACAAAAACTAACTAGCGACCCCAGGAAAAGAAGAAATCATTAGGAAATCTAAGGCAATCAGGGAAAATAATAACGAAATCATCAGAGGAAATCAAAGGAAATTTTATGGAACTCAAGCAGGGAAATCTTGAGGAAATCATGGGAATTTTAAGGAAATCAGTCAATCTCTAGATCTAATAAGCATTCGCAGATTTCAAAATTTTTATAATTTGAGGTTATGTTACCAGGGGAACTCTTGGACAATTTTACTAATAATCAGAAGGAATCAGGAGAAATCATTTATGATTTCCTTTATACCCGCAATCTGATGTACCAAAACTAACTTGCGATTTACCCAGGGAAATTTGGTGTATCTACAATTTAAAAAATCATGAGGAAATCTAAGGCATTTAGGGGAAATCATAACGAAATCATCAGAGGAAATCAAAAGAAATCTCAAGAAACTCAGGCAGGGAAATCTTGAGAAAATCATGGTATTTTTAAGGAAATCAATCAATCTTTAGATCTAAGGCATTCGCAGATTTCAAAAATCTTTATAATTTGAGGTTATGTTATCAGGGGAACTCTTGGGCAATTTTACTGATAATCAGAAGGAATCAGAGAAATTATCCATGATTTCCTTTAAATCGCAATCTGATGTACAAAAACTAACTTGCGACTTACCCAACGGAAATTTGGTGTATCTACAATTCAGAAGAAATCATGAGAAAAAATAAGGCAATCAGGGGAAATCATAACGAAATCATCAAAGGAAATCAAAGAAAATCTTAAGGAACTCAGGCAGCGAAATCTTGAGGAAATCCTGCGATTTTTAAGAAATTCAGTCAATCTCTATCTAGTTCTTACGCATTCGCAAATTTCAAATTTTTTTATAATTTGAGGTTATGTTATCAAGGGAATTTTTGGGCAATTTAACTGATACAGGGAAATCTTGAGGAAATCGTGGAAATTTTAAGGAAATCAGTCAATCTTTCTGGATCTAAAGCATTCGCAGATTTCAATTTTTTTTATAATTTGAGGTTATGTTATCAGGGAAACTCTTGGGCAATTTTTCTGAAAATCAGAAGAAATCAGGAGAAATCATCCATGATTTCCTTCAAAACCGCAATCTGATGTACAAAAACTAACTTGCGATTCACCCCAGGGAAACTTGGTGTATATACAATTCAGAAAAATACATTAGGAAATCTAAGGCAATCAGGGGAAATCATAACGAAATCATCAAAGAAAATCAAAGGAAATCTTAAGCAATTAAGGCAGAGAAATCTTAAGAAAATCATTAGAATTTTAAAGAAATCAGTCAATCTCTAGATCTAACGCATTCGCAGATTTCAAAAATCCTTATAATTTGAGGTTATGTTATCATGGGAACTCTTGGGCAATTTTACTGATAATCAGAAGGAACTAGGAGAAATAATCCATGATTTCCTTTAAATCCGCAATCTGATGTACAAAAACTACCTAACTTGCGATTTACCCCAAAGAAATTTGGTGTATCTACAATTCAGAAGAAATTATAAAGAAATCTAAGGCAATCAGGGGAAATCGTAACGGAATCATCAGAGGAAATCAAAGGAAATCTTAAGGAACCCAGGCAGGAAAATCTTGAGAAAATTATGGGAATTTTAAAGAAATCAGTCAATTTCAAGATCTTACGCACTGGCAGATTTCAAAAATCCTTATAATTTGAGGTTATGTTATCAGGGGAACTCTTGGGTAATTTTACTGATAATCAGAAGGAAGCATGAGAAATCATCAATAATTTCCTTTAAATCCGCAATCTGATGTACAAAAACTACCTAACTTGCGATTTACCCCAAAGAAATTTGGTGTATCTACAATTCAGAGGAAATCATGAGGAAATCTAAGGCATTCAGGAGAAATCATAAAGAAATCATCAGAGGATATCAAAGGAAATCTTAAGGAACTCAGGCAAGGAAATCTTGAGGAAATCATAGGAATTTCAAGGAAATCAGTCAATCTCTAGATTTAACGCATTCGCAGATTTCAAAATTTTTCATTATTTGAGGTAATTTTATCAAGGGAACTTTTGGGCAGTTTTACTGATAATCAGAAAGAATCAAGAAAAATCATCCATGATTTCCTTCAAACCTGCAATCTGATGTACAAAAGCTAACTTGCTATTCACCCCAGGGCAATTTGGTGTATCTACAATTCAGAAGAAATCATGAGGACATCTAAGGCATCAGGGAAAATAATAACGAAATCATCAAAGGAAATATTAAGGAACTCAGGCAGGGAAATCTTGAGGAAATCATGGGATTTTTAAGGAAATTAATCAATCTCTAGATCTAACGCATTCGCAGCTTTCAATTTTTTTTATAATTTGAGGTTATGTTATCAAGGGAATTTTTGGGCAATTTTACTGATAATTAGAAGAAACTAAGAGAAATCATCCATTATTTCCTTCAAATCCGCAATCTGATGTACAAAAACTAAGTTGCGACTTACCCGAGGGAAATTTGGTGTATTTACAATTCAGAAGAAATCATTAGGAAATCTAAGGCAAATAGGGAAAATAATAACGAAATCATCAGAGAAAATCAAAGGAAATCTTATAAAAAAGTCAGGCAGGGAAATCTTTCGCTGATTTTGATGTTAAGTTATGTTATCAGGTGAACTCTTGGGTAATCAGAAGAAATTAAGAGAAATCATGAAAAATCATCCATGATTTCTCCTAAAACCAATGTGATTTACAAAAACTGACCTGCGCCTAGCCCCTCGGTTTAATCCCATCCGTCGACCAATAAGATTATAGATTGTTGAATTTATCTCGCAGAGTTACCACCAGTAATAGTTTATCTGAAGATGAATAAATCGTGCCTAAAAACAATCAAAAAATTGTAATTCAATATCAAAAATGCATTCCACGTGAACCGAGGTGCGCCATTGTAGGAAAAAAATATACGGACACCGCGGTGTGACGAACCGTCAATGCGGGCAGTGGTACCTCAAGGCCGCGCAGTCACTCGGCCATAGATCTGGGTATCTGGGTGTCCGTCGTGTCGTGGAGAATCCGCACGAGCCCAGGTATTTTTAGATGATGCGGGCGCCCTCACTTCTTGTAAAACGCACAGGGTAATGACCAATATCCTATTTTTTTCTCTTTATATTGCTAAAATTAATCTCCACTTTTTCAACAATAATGCATTATTAGTGAATGGGTAAGAGAAAATTCTTCTATAAGCTCTATTAATCTTCCAATCAAATCAAACGTGACAGGCGTGAATAATGTTTTTGACGCCTGGTAGCCTCAGGTAGCTCTTAGGCTCACACAAAACCAACTTCTCATGGATTGAAAAAAAATTGAAACAAATTTTTTAATATTATGCATAAGACAAACACAAAAGCTCATTTGCATCAGCTCTCAAAGGTTCTCTGTTCGCTTTCGTTATTTAATTCGAACTCACTTTCATTAATTTTTAAATGGGCATATCGAATCGGTAACTGCATTTAATCAGTCCGCTCGGTGTTTTATGGTACCGGGAATGGCGTGGGTACGTTTCGCTCACTGAAGGTGCCGCTAAAATTTGCCCCCGAACTATCGAGAAGATTAACAATTTATTCGTCCAAGGAACTATAGACGTAAAAACCAATTAATTATACTAGTAAAAAGACACCTTTGGCGCCATATATATTGTAGGTAATTCAATCCAAAGTAGGTACTATCTAAACACGCACAGGTAAATAATATTAAAAAAAAAACTTACTCTAATTAGTGTAGAGATCGTGCTGGGTAAAGCCAACACATACAAATGCGCTCTGGAACACACCAAGAGAATGTCGCAAATATTTATTAATTGGAAAGAAAATATCTTGTCATATATTTCATATCTGGCCGTACCGAAAAGACAAAACCGATCATTATCTCGTACCATTTTCAGAAGTATAACAGTACCCGTGTGTGTGTGGATTAAAGAAATGCCAATTTATATCTGATGCTTATAGTACTACTTGTATAAGGTAATTATGTTTCGCCTCATTATACCAATGTCGCGAGAAAGGCCTATCAATATTGATGAATTATTTTTTTTTGGTTGCAATTTTGTTTTTTCAACTTATTATTTTTTTTTTGGTTGAAATATGAGAACGCATTATGAATTTTAAGTGAAAAAACTTTCGTTTCAATTTGCATTACACAAGAATTCGATTGTCGTTAAGCTGTCCTAGAGATTAATTCAATTAACTTCCAGCTGAAACAGCCTTGTGCAACTTGCACATAAAAAACTTAATCAATTTCAAATATGCGATCGCAAAAAATTGATTATAACATTATCGTCAACCTACCTTAGCGCCTAGATGAAAAAAACTCGTACGCAGATGTTCCTGTAATATTTTCAGATTTACTCGTGGTCGCCGACCCACACATACTTTTTCAGAAAAAAAAATCAGTTTTTGCCTTGGACTTAAGTAATTGCTTCTAGCGAACGGCCCGCAGCATTGCAACCAAGTAACCCAGAGCACTAGACAAGCAACCTGCACCGTCAGGTACCACCTATTTTATATGCCTATTTCTTCTTGTGGGTAATAGGGGCCATATATGTGCGTCTGGAACTAAAAGCAGATGTCGCGTCTAATAACCCATCAGCATCAGGTGATACGTTATAACTATCTTGAATACTATGTTTTTTTTTCGTCAATCGTTGTTGCTATATGCTTAATAAGCGTTTTAATGGTGGCTATTTTGTTATAAGTGTCTTTTAAAAATGCCTATATGCAGATGTCTGCCTAATTTCAGGTAAGGAGAAGGAATTAACGTCTAAAAATCTAATGTGATCCAGATTGTCTAAAGAAAGCTAAATCACTGACTCTGATTTATGAGTCGATACAATTCGCCCACGCACCTTGAAATACCCGCAAAGCCATCAATATAAAATTGGATTAATTCCCATTATTCTGCTTACATTAATACGATTTCATTGCGTATTTACGTCGTCATATTTCAACTGAAAATATATTCCGCGTTGTTGCACCTCTCGGGGCCTTCAATTTTATTGAACGATTTTATCGATCCCATAAAACTTGTCTCGCTCATTAGGGATCCGAGTACTTAGTGCTTAAAATTTAATGAAAGTTGATTATCGCCCGGTTGAGTATCGTTTGGCCTAGTTTCTAGAAAACACTTTGCGGATTGTATGAGGGGGTGAATTCAATCCCTATTTGAATCAGTACCGCTACCTGCGCACATTATTACGCGGACCGTTACACTTTGTCGATAATGTTTTCCCTTCGTGTATTTTGTGACACATGGTAGTCCGCCCTCTTTTATCTATATCTAACCGTTATATTTCTCCCCCTCGTGTATATAGGATTCAATTTTGAGACCATATGGTTTTTAGTTGTGAGTAAATAATATATTCCATTCATTTTTATTATTGACCAAATTCTTTTTCATGTTAGTTCAAACATAAATTTATTTTGAAGAAATTATCAGATTCTTGATCTAACTTACTTATGAAAGTAGCTAGCTATCTCAGTACTAAAACGAGGAAATTTTCCTTTTTTTTTGGTGAGATTTTGTATTTTAATGGTCCTTTGCGACTCCCCAAACTCCATACACTAAATTATTTTGAGATTTGGAGCCGGATCAGGGCCGTAGCCAGGGGGGGGGCATTGGGGGGCAATGCCCTATCTTTCAAATGACCATGCCCTACCTTCAAAACGCAACGTGCGTTAAGGTTTCTCTAGGAAATTTAAGAGTAGATAATGAAAAGGCTTGAAATCGAGCGAGTGCTAGGATAAGTGTTTCCGAAAACTCCTATATATGTGCAACAATGTTTGACGTTTACACAAGTTTTTCGTTTCGAAAGAGTGCAAATGCAAGGATGTTTGCGCAAGCGGTCGTAGTTTAGAATATACATTTTTGATGAAAAATGTTATCATGGAATCATAACCTGTGGTGAAAACACCCTATGTCAAGGCGAGAAACGACACGGTTCCTATGTAATCACTGGTTCTTTGGCGTGGTGGGGGACTTGAGATTTGATATACACAGACCTTATGATGATAAGCTATCCTGTAATAGTATCACTGGCGGCTCATGACTATTTCAAGTGAGGAGGCTAATCACAGTATAGGATTTCATGAAATTCCTCGAAATTCCACTAAGATTTCAATTTCAAAATTCCATATTTTTTTTTTAACTTTATTAAAATTCCTCAAAATTTTACCACTAAAATATCCTGGAATTCCACAAAATTTTCATAAATTTTTTTGGAATTTCATGTAATTTATTAAAAATTTCTCGGAATTCACTAAAATTTTATGAGAATATCCACGTTCATAACCGAAAATTTCTCGAAAGTCCAATGAAACTTCAAGGAATTTTCAAAATTTAATTTATTTTCATAAGAATTTTTCGGAATTTTACTGAAATTCTCTTTTAATTTCTGGGAATATTAATGAAGTTTCAAGTAATTTCTTAAAAATTCATCGAAATATATTGAAATTTCATGTTATTACATGGTAATTTTTCGGAATATCACCGAAACTCCATGTTTTTAGCTGGAAATTCCTCGGCATTACTAAAATTCAGTAAAAACTGAAATTTCATGTTGGGAATTTCGGTGTAATTTCATGTAATTGTTTAAAATTCCTTCATGTAATTCAATTAGGATTTCGTGTAATTCGATCGGAATTTCACTGAAATTTCAAGTAATTCGAGAGGAATTAAAATTTAATGTGAATTCTATGGAAACTCCGCAAAAATTTACATTTAATTCCTTTATCAGAATAACATAATTATTCTACCGAAATTCCACTAAATTATGGAATTCTGAGATTTTAATAGATTTTTGGAGATTCCAAAGGATATTTGGGAATTTTAAAGGAAATATTTTTCAAAAATGTCAATGATTGGGTTTAAAATAACCTATAAATCAAGATTTGATAAAAACATATGACAACGCTGCTCATGATACAACAAACGTCAAAAAATTGAAATTTCAAACCTTGGGTTTTTTTGACAATCGATACAAAATGACGTCTTTTTGTTTCAAAGATTACGGCCCGAAGGGCCGGAGTATGAAAAATCAGTTAACAATGAACGGGTTCGTTCGGATAAAACTTTTGTCGCACGGCAATTTCGACAAATGTCACCTGTCAAATTTGACACATGTTCGATTTTTTTCCCGCTCTACTATAAAAGCTACGAAAACCAAACCCCGGTACAAGGCAGTTTCGCGACGCCAACTATAAATTTGTGTCAAAAAAAAATTGACAGCTGTCAAAGTCAAAAAATATATTTTTTTTTTTTAATTTTGCGAATTTCGAGAAAAAAAGTGATAGAAAACGATCCCCGGACCCCAAAAACCTTAAATAAAAATTCCATAAAAAAAAAACCAACGAAAATGACATTCAAAAACCTACTTGATAAAACTAAAGTTTTTCTCACTTACCCCGTTAAAACACTGGAAATTTTTGGTGGAAAATGAAGAAAACTCAAAGCCTCGTACTTTAAATCGGTTTTTCCGACCAGAAAAGCCCTGGAAAAGCGGACAAATTCAGAGAAAAACCTTTAAAAATGACATTCCAAAGCCTACTTAATGAAATTTGAGTTTTTGTCACTTACCCCATTGGAAAACTGGGAATTTTTTGCACAAAATGTAGGAAATTCAAAACCTCGTATTTCAAATCGGGTTTCTTGACTGAAAACGGCTTGGAAAAGTGGAAAATTCGAGGAAAAACTGAATAGAAATGTAAACACGTCAATTAAAAATTGCCGACTGTCAAAACTGGCAAATGACATTTATTACAAAACCTATTTGAAGTTGGTACAAACGGTTTTGCCACATCAAAACTTTCAAAAAAACCATTTTAAATGGGATTTTGTTATTTATGTCATTTTAAAACTGGACATTTTTGCTAGAAAATGAAGAAAACTCAAAGCGTCGTATGTTAAATTGCCTTTTTCCATTGAAAAGCCCCGAAAAAGTGAAAAATTCGAGGAAAAACTGGCAAAAAATTACAAGGCGTCACTTCAAAATGGCCAACTAAAAGAAACGTTGCCACATTTCATTTCGGAAACCAAAAATAACATTTTAAAAGGGTTTTTTGTTTAAAATTCAATTTAATAATTAATTAATAATGATTATAATAATTAAAATTCCCCAAATAAATTATAGGCAACTTGTTTTTAGTTTAATTTCAATGAAAATGACATTTAAAGGTTTACTTATTGATTATAGTGAGTAAGACAAAGACAATGATAAAGATAAAGTAGTATATGTTTGCAAAAACCACCGTTTTCTGAAAAAACTAAAAATCTTAAGAAAACCAACATTCCAAAGTCAATTTGATAAAACTAAAGTTTTTGAATATTCCTGACTCTTTGATCGGACGTTAGAAATTGCATTTTAAATACTCCCGGTTTTCAATTAGCTCTAAATTATTGCTCACCAATAGAATTATAAACTAGGCCCCGTGATTAAAATAACTCTAGCCCTTCGGGCTCGTATTACTCCGGCCCTTCGGGCTCGCATATAACTCCGGCCCTTCGGGCTCGCATATAACTCCGGCCCTTCGGGCTCGCATAATAACTCCGGCCCTTCGGGCTCGCATATAACTCCGGCCCTTCGGGCTCGCATATAACTCCGGCCCTTCGGGCTCGCATATAACTCCGGCCCTTCGGGCCGGTATTACTGAGTATCCCAGATTCACAGATATTTGTCGTGGAGGCGCGGGATTGATTGAAATAATGTTGTCAGACTTTTCTAAATTACATTGAAATATCGAAAATTGGAAAGTGTAATTTGTTAATTATTATTTTAATTAGAAATCAGGAATAAAAAATTGAGATTGAATTTTCAATTTTTTGGGGGAGGTTCAGCCTCCCCTGCCTCCTTTGACGAGCCGCCACTGGTAGTTATGGCGAAAACCATTGGTGAAATTAGTGCAAAAAAACATGTATTTCTGTCACTTTCTTTTACATCATGTTAGTAGAAGAGGACACGAATGCACTCAGTGCGCACTGAACTTACCAATGGATTTCACTTTTAGTGTGTATTATCCTTGGTGCGAATGGTCCAAGGCGGCCCGAGAATCAGCGCCATTTTGTTTACTTGCCAAAGATATTATTTATTGAAAAATTTGCCTTCGGCGCCATTACCACCGGATTGTTTACTTATAATTTAAGGGGGGGGAGGGGGTGCAAGTAGTGTATGCCCTATGTCAAATTTGTCATGCCCTATCACAAATTTGACTCTAGCTACGGCCCTGAGCCGGATTCTATGAAAAAAGGCACTCAGAAAAATTGAAAAACTGATAAATCACCCTAAATTGCTTAACAAGATTTAATTTCTGGAATTATAAGTCTAAATGAGCTGAAATTTTCAAGGATTGTAGTCCTCTACTGGGATAAGAATCGCTGAAAATTTCAGCAAAATCTAAATCATAAGGTCGCTACCTTCTTACTAAAACGATGAAATTTCAAATTTTTTTTTTGTTGTGATTTTATGTTCTAATGGTCCTGTGGAATCCCCCAAACTCCAAACACTACATTATTCTGAGATTTGAAACCGAATTCTATGAAAAAGGCACTCAGAAAAAAATGAAAAATTGATAAATCATCCCAAACTCCTCAATACGATTTTATTTCTGGAACTATAAGTCCAAATGAGCTGAAATTTATCCTGATTCTCAATCTCATCCAAAAATTTCTTTTTTTTGTCAGAGAGTCTTATGTAGAACATTATCTGCTCGTTGAGTCTAAGATATTTTGCTGATATGAATGGTTTAACTCCGGAAACCACGTCCACGTATCATTTCATTATGATTATGAAACCTGTGTTTCTCAAGTAAAGTGCTATCTTTTAATTTTTTAGGTTCCATGAAAACTTTATTCAACACAAACTCGATTGCCAACAAGGCTAAGGAGTTACACAACCAATAAATGCGTGGGTAATGTAATCGATTTTTAGACTGCCCGCGAGTGGATTAAGGTTCTTTTGGTTCTCTGCTTAGACCATAGAAAAACTTTTCACATCTTTTCCACCTTTAGTTAATAACATTAATTCTATTGTAGCATTGTCAAAGGAAAAAGCAGATTTCTTTACCAAACAATCTGCATCCAATTCCACAATGGGAGAGAATGAGTACGTTTATCTCGTAAAATCCGGATCCGATCGACTTGATCCCATCCAGTGAATCTCCGTTTCTCTCATAAAATGAATTATTCGATCGATAAATCCTTTTTTGCTTAACGGATTCAAATAGAAAGAGACCGGCCGAATTAAACAAAGCAAAAAAATGTTATTTTTTAATAAATTTGCGGCAAACTCCCATGAGAGGGAAAAGGGGAAAGCAGTTTCTCATTTTTACAAGGAAAGAAGATCCATTTAAAGGAAAAAAACTTATATTTTCAAAACTTTACTTCATAACAAAACAAGTTAATAACACTAAAAAAGTGAGGTTAGACAAGCTTGCCAAGTTTCATTTGAATCGCGTTGCTGTCGTAAAAGGAAAAATTTCGATCCGGATTAGAAAGTCCGATCCGATTGAAAAACAGGATTGATTTAAAGACTTCCATCCGATACAAAATCAGGCGTCATCGTTTATCTCGCTGTTTTCAAGCGGATGGAGTTTCTATCGGATGCATTAGATCCGATCGAACGGCCCGAGATAAACGTGGTCAATGACAGAGGTACTGTCACACATTGGTTCTCACATGAACAGCGTTGTATTTAGACCTAAAACTTTTAGAAAATATATTCTGCAACCTAATACTGGCTTTAGTTTTTTACACACTCTTCCTAGCAATTATCGTTCCATACTTTCGAAAGTATGGAAAAGGTAGTCAACCTGAATCTGGTTAAATATCTTGAAGCCCATAAGCTCATCTCTGACAAACAGTAATGATTTTGTTCTAGTCTAGAAGATCAAAAGGATCTACTGGTACTTTGGTCATATATGGAATTCGAAACTCACTCATTTTGACGCCAGAACCTTAGTTGAACAACTTATTGAAGAGTGACCTTAACCTGATGTTAGTGCTCTTTTACTTTTACTCTCTCTTCAATAGCCCTTTTCTAAAAGAATATTTTGAAGAGATTTCTGAAAAAAAAAGGCAACATAGAATTCTACTATTGCATTTTTTCCAAATATTGCAACTAAAATCAATGACATTATTATTTGGCTTACAATGTTCCAGTTTAATTAGCCGCTGTTAATAAGTTATACACTCTACACTACCGAAATCTCATTAACCTAATTAGGCTGCCAATATACGAGGAATGCAACCTATATTAAAAACGCTTTATTAGCCATATAACCATAATTTCGAGCTTATATTAAATGCGTGAAAGTTTATAATTGCAAGCTCAAATTTGTTCAAACAAAAAAAAAATTCTTTTCGTGCGAAAACAACGTCACACCCTTTTTCAACCACACAGTAAACATTCCTTTAAAACGGTTTTGTTAGCTCAAGAACCTTCCGAAAAACCACAGGCGCCACACGTCTCTGCGGGGCGTCCTTCATCAGTAAAATTATATCAAAACTTTGTTTTTCGACCATTCGTTTTGTGACTTCATACTGGGAATTTTAAATAACACACATTAGTTACCGCGGGATCAAATTAAAAACGGAACCGTTTTGAAGTGAAGAAACGTCTATTAAAATGCTTTATATAATCGACGTGCCATTGATACCTCCTTCTGGGTGCAATATGAATATGAAAAAAGGGTTCAACATCTGCGCAAGGTGCGAGATTCACGGTACCATTTGGTGTTTTCGAGAAATTTTGGCACATGCCACCGGGCGATCACGTTTCGCTTTGTACAAATAAAGGGTGGATTCGGAGTATCTTTGAATCAAAATCAATATCGATGGGTGAATGATGACAAAGTATACTTTTTGTTGGGTTGTATTATGAAAATTCCAATATTCTTTCCTCATTATTATTCCATATACTTGTTCTCAGCATCTGTCCAAGTATAATATCTATCCTAAGCTATTAAGTAAGTTTTCATTCATCAACTCTGAATTGTTTTTATGCGAAAATATATTACATTAGTGACCATGACTTATGACCAAAAATGACACATTATTAATAATACCAAACCCAACAACGTACCACATAATTGCCTATATTCTATTGAAATTATTGTTTACCTCAAAAACGAAATTAATATCAGGAAAAAGGGGTTGATTGCTCTCTCACAGTCCACCATTTCGCACCTTGGGCAGTGTAAACCCCACAATTACGTTTGTCACCTGTTGAGTACAATGAAACTCAGGAAATGTGATATGGTTTACTTCCACGTGGGAAAAAGTTTGAATTTATAAAAATCCATCGCCAACCAAAGCCTTACTTTTTTGTTTGGCCTTAATCAGATTATATTAGGGTCAATAAAAACTCTTTTCTTTGTGGGAGTATATTTTTTATGGAAGAGATCCTAATCGGCCAGTTATAACTGTAGCGATATAAACTTTCTGAGGCCTCTATTCTCTATTAATTCGAGCAAAAAAATATGAGATTGTCTATGTCAGATTATTTATAGCAACAAAAGATTTCGAAATCTTTGATAATGTTTTTGGTATTGGTAAAGGTCCAGGTATTTTTACAATATAAATTCGGCGTCTTTGAAAACGTTTCATACGATGAAGAGGGCTTTTTTCCCACAAAAATCTCAATCCTGTGGCATTATTTACCCTATTGTGGCAAGTTTTACACTTATTTTGGCACTGCCGAAGAATGGAAAAGGGTTGGAGATGTATCGGCATTCGTCACAATGGTAGTGGCATATGCTGTTCAGGTGGTCTTTTTTTTGGACACCTGTCTTTTGGACGCGTGACACTGGTATATGCAGCTTGAATAATTATTCCTATGCACTATTTTTAAGTCTGTAAGTAGATTGAAAATTGTTTTAAGTCTGTGAAGGATAAAATGTTTCTAAAATGATCTATATCCGGCCTATCCAATAGTATCCAATGACTATATTTCGGATTGTTGAAGAGTTAATTCGACTAGTCATTCAGCTAGCATCAAAATAAATAGGGCTGAGAATGAATATGAAAAATTCAAAAGTGATGGCATGACAAATAAATCTTAAAAAGTAAGAGGAATCACGATTTCATCAAAAATGTCTCTTTAAAAAGAGTCAGCGAGAACAGTTACTGTGACTTGATTAAAACTAGCTGACATTTTCAGAGATTGTACTCCTCCACTGGAATAAGAATCGCTGGAAATTTCAGCTTTCTATCTATATCTAATAGAAAAGAATTTATGAATCTCCAAAGTTTTTGAATATTTAAATCATAAAGTTTTTTTTTTTTTTTGAGATTTTGTGTCTTAATGGTCCTTTGGGATCCCCCAAACTTCATACATCAAATTATCTTGAGATTTAGAGCCGAAATTTTCAGGGATTGTAGTCCTTTACTGGAATAAGTATTGCTGAAAATTTAAGCTTTTTATCTATAATAGAAAAAAAGTTGTGGGTCTTCAAAGTTTTTAAAAATCAAAATTATAAGGTAGCTAGCTACCGCAAAACGCTTATTGCGCAAGACGAGGCAAAACCTACCTCAATGGGCAAAACGTACCAAATTATTTTAGACTTACGTATAGCAATCCGTCCTTCTCATTTGAATGTTTTTCTCCAAACGTCAAAAAAACGTCACTTTGTTAACGCCTGTCAAGATGTCAGAAATTTAATTTCTATGCTGCTAGGCAAATCCAGCGGGTTAATACCTGTCGAGGTGGTAGAAATTTAATTTCTATGCTGCTAGGCAACCGCAGCGGCAGTAGAAGTACTTTTAGTGCCGCTCGTACTTTTACTGCCGCTCAACCATCCAGTTACCCCCAAGCTTACCCCATTCGTTTGGAGAAAAAAATAGCGTGTTGCATACGGAGTAGAAGCACTTTTCTGTGCTTCAGCAGTATTGCAAGCCTCACTACGTTCGGCTCGCAAACCTACTGCTTCAGCACAAAAAAGTAAAGCTTCTACTCCTAATACAACAATATACTATTCCTAACAATGATGCGGCCTTAAAAATTCATTACTTGTCAAGCTAAAGTTGAATATCAACCGTATTTTCATCCTTCTCCGACCACGGGCCATGAACAAGGATAAGGAGATGCCTAGCGTACAAAACGAACACCTCTACCTGTCCTAGTTAGCTAATAAAAATGCATTGCCTCATATTGCGCGCGCATACAGGTAAAAATAGATAGAGCGCTATTAACATTTGAAAACATGTACAGTTGGCCAATCATAAAACTGGTACGCATTTTCCTATTGTGTTGTATTGTGTAAATTGACTTTTTTTATCACCTCAACACAGTGGCGGCTGGTGAGAGGAAAAGTTGGCGGTGCACACACTCAGGGGGGAAGCCCCAGAGGCGCGCAAATTTTTTTTGGACTAACCCAAACTAACCCAAATTTTGATCTAAAAGTTATAAAAAAACACGCCTCAGAAAGTTTTTTCACTTATTCTCAATTCAAACGTGGGCATTTACCATTTCTACAAAATAATAAATGAAGCACGGGCGGAGTACGAGAAATTTATTAAAACAGTTTTACTTATATAAAATAAAGCATAAGGCACCATACAAATCAAATTTATAAAAAATATCTACTGCACTGTCTTTCTAGACGAAACTGATTTCTTTGCGGCAGGCGCTTCAAAGAAATATGCCGCCCTATGGCGCCAGGGACGCCGCTAAAAAATCTAACCAATAAGATATTCCTGGAGTCAACGTTGACTGTCTATCGATAGTCAAATCAAATGAGACAGTAAAAAAAATTCCTTCCGGTAAATTGATCCAGATTTATCCAGACCTTATCCAGACTTGTACAGACTGATCCGGATTCTGGAAAATGATCCCCAGGTCTTTTGGGACCTTTTCCAGAATTTTTCCGGCCCTTTCAAGAAATTTCCAGGCCTTTTCCAGACGTTTCCAGAGATTTCCAGACATTATGCAGACTTATCCAGAGCTTTCCAGAGTTTTCCAGACTTCATCCAGACTTGTACAGACTGATCCGGTTTCTGGAAAATGATCCCCAGGTCTTTTGGGACCTTTTCCAGAATTTTTCCGGCCCTTTCAAGAAATTTCCAGGCCTTTTCCAGACGTTTCCAGAGATTTCCAGACATTATGCAGACTTATCCAGAGCTTTCCAGACTTCATCCAGACTTTATCCAGACTTGTACAGACTGATCCGGATTATGCAAAATGATCCCCAGGTCTTTTGGGACTTTTTCCAGAATTTTTCCGACCCTTTCAAGAAATTTCCAGGCCTTTTCCAGACGTTTCCAGACATTATCCAGACATTATCCAGACTTATCCAGTGCTTTCCAGAGTTTTCCGGACTTCATCCAGATTAATCCAGACTTTATCCAGACTTGTTCAGACTGATCCGGATTCTGGAAAATGATCCCCAGGTCTTCTGGGACCTTTTTCAGAATTTTTCCAACCCTTTCCAGAAATTTCCAAGTCTTTTCCAGACGTTTCCAGACTCAACAATTAATATTTAAACCAATCATAACATAAAAACATGTGTCATTCACTCTTGTTCAGCTTTGACGTTGACAAAAACTGTCTGAACTAAGTTATTCAGAACAGACTTTTTGTTGTTAAGCCTGACTCACACTAAGCAAATTTAGAAAATAGATATTGCCTGTAAAGCCCGTTTGTTTTTAAAGATAAAAGTCAAAATAACATTATGTTGGCAATACAATGTGAATTTGTCAATGCTTTCAAATTTTTTATGTAGAAAAGCTTTGTGTTGCCAACATAGTTACTAAATTTTTGACTTGGGAAATTATCTTTAAGGTAGACTTTAGGTAGGTATATAATCTATTCACAATCCGAAGTCCGAACTAAAGGTAAGATTTATCATCTTTCAGTTGGTAGTTGATAGGGATTTTATTTTTATCACCTGCATAATATGTTGGTGAACATTTTTATGTCTTTGGGAGGTTATGATGACAAACTGAAAAATAGCAGAGCAGGACTGAAGCTTATTTTTATACTTTGAATATGATAGTTTCAATACCGTTGCAACACAAATCTTACTTTTATAATATCATGTTATCGCTTACGGAATATGCACTAAATCTTACCTTTAGTTCTGGCTTTTGAATTTGGTTTCAACGGTATATTACCCATTCAAAATGTAAAAATATGCTTCAGTCCTTCTCTGCTATTTTTCAGTTTGTCATCAAAATTCACTGTCAGAATATGACACATGCATAACCTCCCAAAGACATATAAAAATGTTTACCAACTCTTGCAGGTACCTAATAAAAATTAAATCCGTATCAACTACCAACTGAAAGGTGATAAATCTACCTTTATCTTTGGACTTCGGATTGTGAATAAATTATACAAGGCGAATTACTGAAGGTAATTCCCTTAAATCCCATTAACACTGAAGCTTTACTATCAATCAGTATTCGCAATTGTATCCTACTTTATCTTCTTCTTTGTCTTACTCACTATCAATTAGGCCTTGGAATGTCATTTTCACAAAATAATAGTTTCAATTACTTTCCAATGCCTTATATTTCGGGAATTTCGATATTTTATTTTATAATCATTATTAGAGAATTATGGCACTTTCAAATAGTGACTGTCACTAATATAAACGTTCTTATTTTGACGTTATTGACACCTACGCATGCGTATTTGTGACTCATAGTGGCGGTCAGTAATAAAATAAGGATTATCCTTATTTGTGATTGGATAGTGAAAGGCAGTATTTATTCCACTAGTTTTTGACGCATGCGTAAATCTAAATCAAATGTCAGTTGTCCAAGATTTTTTCAAATTCTAACCTCACATAATTTATTTATATTTTTTATTTGTGTTCTGTGCTCAACGACTTTTTAGTTTAGTTTTTGATGGTACGTAAATTGCATAATATGGACATGGATAAAACCAAAAAACTAATAAAATCAATGACAGGGACTCGAAAAAATGGTCAAAATAGTGCCTATTTAACATGTTGTGCCATAATTCTTCTTATTCATAAGAAATAGTGACTGTCAGGAATAGTAATTAAATAAGGCCAATCAGTAAAATCGATCACTATTTGAAAACTGCCATAATTCTCTATTATTTGATTATTTAACAGCTTTTTGATAAATTTCAAGCAAAACACCAGAGGCCGGATTCTATTTTACGAGCGATTCCGGAGCTGTCGTATTCGATATCGAGACAATTCGACTCGACTCGTAAAATAGAATCAGGGGGCATTTTTTTTTTCTATTTGAGATGTGGCAACGTGGCTTTCAATAATAATTGGCCACTTTTAACAGTCGGCTATTTTAAGTGACACATTTTCGTTTTTATCCAGTTTTTTTTTTTCGAATTTCCCACTTTTCCAGGGCCTGTTCGATTGGAAAAACCGATTTAGAGGCTTTGAATTTTCTTAATTTTCTGCCAAAAATGTCCGCTTTTCAGTGGGATAAGTAACGAAAACTTTAGTTTTATCAAGTAGGCTTTGGAATCTAATTTTCGTTGGTTTTTCTTTGGATTTCCAGCTTTTCAAGGGCCTTTTTAATCGGAAATTGTGGTTTTAAATGCAGGCCTTTGAAAAGCCGGAAATCCTTTGTTGCTACTTTTAGTCAGATCAAGCTTTTAAATAGTATCCTCTCTTTGTCTTTTCATTTATAATCATATTAAAGTTGCTGCTTTTGCAAATGTATCCTATTTTATCTCCTTTTTTGTTTTACTCATTATAATCATTATTTTTTCCAAAAATACAATGAATTCGACATTAAAAATGGAAATTTGGCTGTAAACTCATCAAAAAATGAAGAAAAAAAATCTGTAAAAACATTCGGTTTGAGATTGTAATTGTGGCAACACCTCTTTCAATCAAGTGGGCCTTTTGTGATAAATGTCATTTGCTACTTTTGACAGTCGGCTATTTTGAGTGTTTTTATCCAGTTTTCCTCGAATTTTCCGCTTTTCCAGGGCCTTTTTAGTCGGAAAAACTGAATTAAAGTACAAGGCTTTCGATTTTCTTCAATTTCCGTTCAAAAAAACCAGTTTTTAAATGCTCAAATGAAGGGCGAAAGGTAAGTGAGAAAAATTTATTAAAAAAAAATTTAAGTTTTAAATCATTATTAATTAATTATTTAACGGCGTTGTTAATAAATTGCACATATAAAATATTTTTTTTTAGGTGGCTAACACCGCTTATAGCCAACTTCACTCAGGTTTCAATCAAGTAGGCCTTGGAATGTGATTTATAAAGCCTGACAATGACATTTGACAGTCGGCTAATTTGAGTGATGCGTTTTTCGTTTTTGTCCCGGTTTTTCCTCGAATATTCCAGTTTTCCAGCTTGAAAAGTAGTTTTAAAGTGCGGGGCTTTGGATTTGCGTTATTTATTTCTGCCAAAAATTTCCAGTTTTCAAATGAGGTGAGTAACGAAACTTTAGTCTTATCAAGCAGGTTTTGGGATGTCATTTTCGTTGGTTTTTTTTTGGATTTTCCGTCGAGAATCGGGCCCCTGGATATAGAAATAAGGAGTTTTTGAACTAATGAGTACTTAAGTAAAGATTCTGATCTGAAAATGAGCGAGTTTTTGAACTAATCAGTGAAAATTCTGAATTGAAAATGAGTAAATTTTTCAACTAATAAATAATTTTTGTGAATGATTCACTCATTGATAACATGTAAAAGATAAAATTTTCTATTGTTAAATTTTTTTTCCCAACATTTGAGATTTTATATGCATTGTTTGGTACTGCTGAAGTCCACCTACGTCAGCCGAAGGTAAAAAGTGGTTCTTCTCAGGCGCAATAATCAGCATGCTCAGCACATGTATTCATTATCTGCTATTAGTTACGTCGTACGTTACGAATTGGTGTGCAAGCGCCAACTCACTATTAAAAAAATTTTAAGAAATAATTACTGGGATCGGCTTTCTTTGTGTGAACCCGTGAAATTTCAGTTGGTACTACTTTTTTCTTCCGTCGCATAAATTTAGGAGAGAATCTTAATATTCCCCAAGTCAACAGTGTTGTGTATCGAAAAACATTATTTAGGTTGACTACCTACCCTTAAGGCTTTGTCTAGCTCGTTGTTTGCCTTCCTTGAAAGTAGAGCACTTAAGAAAGGGCCCCTTTTTCTTAATTGAAACACAAATATTTGTGTGTTTAAACTTCTGGAATCGGAAATATTATGTTTCTTTTTGCGAGAAGTTCAACCAATTTAAAACCTTGGTTAGATTAGAATGTTTTCTAAAAGCTACTAATACCAAGTTTTGTTTAGTAGGTATTTATATAAAACGTCTTAATTTTGCACGTTTTTGATGATTTTTCTTAAATATTCCTATTGTTTTATCAACAGTTTTAGCATTTATACAACAAAAAGTAACACAACAAAAAATGTTTCCTCTGCTTGGCTTAGATTACTCATCTTCCTTTAAGAACTTTTCTCAAAATCAAAATCAAATCTTGTTGCCTTCACTTTTCATCCGGATGTGCACCCTCATAAATACTTATTGTAAAAAACCCTAGCAAAAAAACCTCAAGCACATAATCAAGGGATTAATTTACATCACAATACAATTTAAACCAAAAATCCAACTATAAGTTTAGGTAGGCAAAAAGTCGACTTTGTATTGTTTGGTACCGCTGGCCAGGTACTCATTGATTTACAACCAGTCGCTTATTATGCGGTAAAGCACCGCTTACCTCTTTTTAACTGCTTCCAGAGGCTGGCTGGCGTGTTATTAAAACAAAACTCGATAATATTTTCATCCTGCGGGGCAGATGGATACCTCAAAGTGTGTCAGGAGGTGTTGATGTGCGATCAGCACCCTGTTATTAGACAAACACCTTCGCAGGAAAGCGAAAGTCTTTGTTTTTTTTTACAAGCTCCAAGCGTTTCACACAGCATAACTAACTAGGACGAAAATTTATCTTCAATAATTTCATGTGGAGATCAACTGAGCTTCCATTAAAATTTCTGGCTTTGAAGTTAAACGAACAAAAGCCCCTGTATATTTAGCGGCGTTATTTAATGACCTTTATGGGGTTTTCAGTCATTTGCAGCTTTATGGGGGGGCCCTGTTGGGTTTTGACTTCTTTATTAGGAAAAGGATTCGTTCTGACAAAGCAATTGGATCTTATTTATTGGTTGGTGGATTATTTTTATTTTCCCACAACAGGAATAATTATCATTCAAATTATTTATTTCCTGCTTGTGCCATCACATCAAAATTAGGTGTCAAACAATTTACAAATACTGAAAATAATTACATCAAAACACATGCTATTTTCTCACCCCATCAAGGGGGTTAATATTTTGATAAAATTTATTTCAGGCATCATTAAACTCTAAAATGTTCCATTTCCTTTCTTCCCCTTTTGCATAATTAAAGAAATGACTCACATTTTCTGAGCTTATTCAACTTCACTTGGCCCAGCAAGAATAGAGAGTACTCGATTTTCAAAACAAAAATAACATAATCGGCTTTTTTCAAAAGTCTTTTGCTAGTACCTACTTGACCAGAAAATGGAAAAAAGCACCCTTTTCGCCTAATTTTATTCAAAAACTTTCGCAAACATACATAATAGGCCGTATAGAATTTCAAAGGGTTGGCCCGTACCATTATTTGGCACATTTTGCGTAAGGGTTGAAATTTCTATTATTTTCTTTTTTTCAAAGGGTCTGTACGATTTGCACAATGCTCGGGACACTCGCCCGAGAAATGAAGCGTGAAACATGGGACTTGAGTGGTACCGCTTGAAAGGAGGTATAATACTTCAAAGTTGTTGAATTTTTGGTAAATATTACCAAAGAAAAAATGCAAATTTTTATAATGTTAACTGCCAGCTAGTTTTTTCCTCTGCCAGATATAATTTCCATAAAATCTGTATGTTTTAAAACATATGAAGGAACAGGGGTGGATACAGGCCTTTTGAAAGGGGGGGCAGTTTAAGTTAAAGTAAGCCAGATTGGGTTAGGTTTGGCAGCGCATTGTGCAAGATACGGTTTTTCGAAGGAATGGCCCATAGAAATATGGGAATGGGGGAACTATTTAGGAGAATAGGGTGGTTTTTAATAGGTAGGTACAGGGTGTTTTTTTAAATATTGACACTCCACCTATAGCCTTCACCTTTACAGGTAAAAGAAAGGTGTAAATACAAAAGTTGTACAGTTTTGGCTGAATTTTTAGAAACCATGGTCAGAAACAAAATTTAAATGTCAGAAATGTGAAATTTTGCATGCTTCCAGCTTTTTTCAAATGGGATGCCCTATATATTTCATTCTATATTCTTGAAGAGCACAATGCCCAGTCAGAATTTGTAAGATTATTCACTTTTTGTTAATTTGCCTTTCAACAGGAATTGGTAATGTTACTTTACCAAACTAGTAACATAATGTGACAAGTTATTCAAGTACAAACGTGTGGATTGTTGCGGAACTTATGAGTGGACCTCTGCGGGACGAGCGCAGTGAGTTCCGCAGCCATCTATTCATCAATATGTTATTTAATTACGATACTAATGGCCGTTTGCACCGACCATTTTAAGGGAGATTTAACGATAATCAATGTTTAAAGCATGTAAAAATGTTACTTTAAACGTTGATTATCGTTAAACCTCCCTGAAAATTGTCGATGCAAACAGCCATAACTCACTTAAATATGCGTTATTCTCATTAGTTTAAAAGTTACACATTTCAGGTGAATGTCTTACTTGAACAGTTCAACAGTATATTGGTGATTAAATGGCTGCGGAACTCGCTGCGCTCGTCCCGCAGAGGTTCACCCATAAGTTCCGCAACAATCCTCTTATTTGTACTTGAACAATAACTTATTATCGTCCTTAAGATGGCTGGCGATGCAGACGAGTGTTTATATTGCTCCGACAATTTCCTTGTAAATTCCAAGTTTATTGAGTGCAAGTTGTGCAAATTGAAGTTCCATTTAATGTGTGTATCAATAAAGGATTCATGGTTTAAAATAATCAATGAAATAAGTAATATTTTTTGGTTTTGCGATCAATGTAAGCCAAAGTGCATGGTATTGTTGAATAAAAAAAGTGAAAACGTGAATGTAAACAACATTCCAGTGGCTGACAAGAACAACGTTGTAGCGGCCGAAAACGTCCTTTATCAAAAGCTTGTAAAGGAAATGGAAACGAAAAACACTGTTCTTCACGAGAATTGTTCCCTTTTAAAAGAAAAAGTTACCCTTCTGAAGGAAAAAATCAAACATAATAAGTGTAAGGATAATATTCCATTGCTCTCTGCCGACGCCAATGATCAAGATCAAGCAAAGGCAACTGGTCCTGCTCCCTTGTTCTCCAGTGTTGCCGGCAGTAACCGAAGTAACCGTTCCAGTACCCGTTCCGGTGACATGTCTAAGCCTAAACATAACCCTACTTCGTCACAGAATCAAAACACAACAACAAAAACAAATCAAATTAAACCTGAGCAGGTGAAGGCTGCAATACATGAGGCTCAGAGTGCTGCAAAGGTTCGTGAGATTCAAAACTTAACAAAGGATTTGGATGGGAACAGGGATGATGCAGGTGGATGGCAAAATGTTAGACGAAAATGTCGTTTCATAGTTGGAAAAAATGAAAGCGCCAATGGTGTGCAAACAGTACCGAAGTTTGTATCGCTTCATGTCTCTAGGCTGCAACCTAATACGAAGCCTGAGAACCTGAAACAAATGTTAACTGCTAATTTTCCAGGAGTTATTTGTGAGCCTCATGTGTCAATGCATCCAGAAATATATGCATCTATGAGAGTCACTATCAGAAGTAACCAGCTGCATGGAAAAGGGATGTTTGGCCTAGTGGTGCAGTGGTCACCCGGTTTTTTATGAAAAAGAGGATGCCGCCCCAGGAAGATCCTCCAAATCTAATATAGAATCAAAAAAAAGGGAAATTAGCATCTACTATCAGAATGTAAGGGGACTCCGAACTAAAACTGAGTGCTTCTACCAAAGTGTAATGTCCTACGAGTATGACATAATAGCAATAATTGAAACCTGGTTGACAGCAAGTATCTTTGATGCTGAGCTCTTTGATCAGAGGTATAACATAATAAGAAGAGATCGGGATGGTAACAATTGCCGAGGGGGTGGAGTTCTTGTGGCATTACACAAAAAGTTCCAGTTTGATAATATTAAGGTAACCTGTGATATTGAATCTGTGTTATTAGAAATTAAATACAAAAAGTCTTCTTTTTTCATATCTTGTGCATACATTCCACCAAGTATGCCCTATGATATTTATGAAAAATATTTTTTGTTCATCAATATCTGCCATAGTTACTCTGCTTTTGGATATCAGATTTCAATATTTGACAGCTAACCACGCCTCATCTGTCATATATACAGGGTTGTGCCCATGGTAAAAAATGTTGCTTACGGCATTCCCAATAACATATTTAAATTTCATCCAAATATCACGGGTAACCAATTTCCATTTAAATATTGCGGGGTCCTTTAGTTTCGTGCGGAAAAGTTACGTTTAACATGGCGGCATCCAGTGACGTCAACTGTTCGTAAACTAAGGTTAAGGATAGTTTACACTGATCGTGAATCCACGGTTCACACTTTCGTAGTTAATTCTTGAGTCGTGGAACGATTGGTTCACGATCAGCTCACATCACACCACGACCGATATTGAACCACCATAAACGGGTCTATAGAGGGAAGATTGTCAGACTGCGCTTTTGTGAATCCTGTATCAACCATGATGAACTATTTAAAACACAAATATCACAATATGGCACCTTTGTCATACAAAAAGCCAAGCGTTTCCACTAAGCCAAGCTTTATGAACTACGGAGAATATGGCCTTAAACACGGAAACCACATAATAACAGCTTACAATGGAGTCGAAGGTTCAAGCCTCAATGGTTCAAGCCTCGGTTCAAGCTAAGCGATTCTTTCTGACAGTTTACAAAGTGTCAGAGGCTCTTGTGACAAGACCTTAACGTTGTGTTTACAGACAGTTGAGGCGATTTTCAGCTTGAACCGCTTTCGGGTGCAAAGTGCAAAGCACCTAAAACACCACCTGTCATACTCCATGCGTTTTACACTCGAACGTTTGAAACCGAACGGGGTCAAACTGTAAGATTATCCACTTTTTGCCAATTTGCCTTTTAAAAGGAATTAGTAATGTCACTTTGCCAAACTAGTAACATAATGTGTGTGAGTTATTCAAGTACAAATGTGTGGATTGTTGCGGAACTTATGGGTGGACCTCTGCGGGACGAGCGCAGCGAGTTCCGCAGCCATTTATTCATCAATATGTTGTTTAATTAAGATACTAAACTAACTCACTCAAATGTCCGTTATTCTCATTAGTTTAGAAATTACACATTTCAGTTGAATGTCTTACTTGAACAGTTCAGTAGTATATTGGTGATTAGATGGCTGCGGAACTCGCTGCGCTCGTCCCGCAGAGGTCCACCCATAAGTTCCGCAACAATCTATTTATTTGTACTTGAACAATAACTTATTATATGAAGTAAAAATTTGTAAGATTATCCACTTTTTGTCAATTTGCCTGTCAACAGGAATTAGTAATGTTACTTTACTAAACTAGTAATATATTGTGATAAGTTATTCAAATACAAACGAGTGGATTGTGGCGGAACTTATGCGTGGACCTAGCCATCTATTCACCAATATGTTGTTCAAGTACAATACTAACCTGATTCACTCACTTTTCTCATTAGTTCAAAAACTACACGTTTTAGGTTAGTATCTTATTTGAACAGTTCAACAGTATATTGGTAAATAAATGGCTGCGGAACTCGCTGCGCTCGTCCCGCAGAGGTCCACCCATAAGTTCCGCAATATTCCATTTATTTGTACAGGGTGTTTTTTTATATATTGACACCCCACCTACAGCCTTTACCTTCACAGGTATATAGAAGAAAGGTGTATATACGAAAGTTATACAGTTTTGGCTGAATTTTTTGAAACCATGGTCAGAAACAAAATTTGAATGTCAGAAATGTCAAATTTTGCCATGCTCCCAACTTTTTTCAGCCCTATATTTCATTCTATATTCTTGAAGAGCACAATTATTCCGATCTATATTCGATTATTTTTAAAAGGGGGGGGGGCAGTTGCTCCTCCTGCCTCCCTACTGTACCCGCCACTGTGAAGGAACTCTCAACACCTTTCCAAAACGTTTTGTTACGTTATAAGTACGACCTATTTTACGTCAAAGAACAAATTTATTACCATCTGCCATACAGCAAGAACATTTTACTTTAACTGGTACCCATTAAAGTATAATACCTATTGCATTTTCTTGTTTTGGTATCACCTGGCCACCAATCGTCATATTATTCATAATATTGTTTTTGGTGCAAAAGTTTATAATAATCACTTAAATATCTCTCTGACCTATTTTTATGGGTTCAAAAGAGCGAAAGGTAAAATGAAGGCACATCTGCCTGTACGTGTTTTATTCAACTGGTGTCATTAAAGTATTGCATTTTCTTACAACCATCACCTGTTTGGTAGATATAACGCAAAACCCCATAATAAAGTGCGTCTGGCACGCGTTTAGGTGCCCTTTTCTTCATCAGAAGGGTGTAGGTTTTTTTTTTTTTAAATAAAGGCACAAGATCTAGTTACGTTTTGGCATATGGCACACATCGCACATGCCGTTTTTTGACCTAGATTTTTTTTAGGTAACTGTAAGAATTTTCACATTTAATAAAATATTCGTTTATTTTTATTTGAATTACTTTTCTAGGTCCTGTTTTTCCTCTTCATTATTCCACGTTTGCTCCTTTGCCGTAGCAAAAATGTTAAATATCGTAGCTGTTATTACGCACAATCCTGCTGAGATAAAGAAAACATATCTCCAATGTACTGGATTAGTCTAAAATAAAATTATACCTAAGTATAAATTATTATAAGCAAAATTTCCTTACTGGATCAGTCACTACAGCTTGTACAACTAAAGGAGCAATCACCCCAGTAAACTGACTCAATCCTCCCAGTCCCATTATGGCTCCTGCATGATTCGGTGACAAGTCCATTGAGTTGGGACTGAATCCGGCAAAATGGAAAGCATTAGTGCTTACTGCTGCTATCAGCAATGCTACTCCTCTAATAGGTTCATCAGAACGAGTATAGCCTAGGATTACTAAGGCTATCGCTGGCAAGTACATACCAAAGGAGTTGAACACTTTCCTGGAAGTGGTTCTTTCCAATAGACCCTTGTTGATTATATAGTCGGAAGAAAATCCAACTCCAAAACTTAAAATCCATAAAGTCAAGTAAGGAAGAGACGATAATAGACTATTCTATAAGTGGAATAATCAATAATATTTCAAGAGTATAAAAATTATTTACGTTTTTAATATCAAAATGCATCACAGAGTTCATGTACGATGGTATTTGAGTCAATAATGTCCACCATGTGTAATTATTTCCAATCATGGCTAAAAGTAAAGCCCACACTTTTGAAGATGTTAATATGGCCTTCCACGGAGTTGGATGGTTCTAAAATAATACCATTAAACAAAACCTATATAGCAAAATTCTTACCCCTTTGTCCATATTGTGCATCAAACTTCTTTCAATGTAAAACTGTTCAGCTTTGCTTATGTAAGGATGTATAGAAGGACTGTCGTGTCCCAAAAGAGCCATTAAAACGCACCAAATGATACCAAGACCTCCATATAGGTAGAATACCATCGGCCAACCATATGGGCTAGCTGATATTAGGCCACTTACAAACATTGCTACGATGGTACCGGCAGAACCAGCTACAATAATAATGAAATGATTTTTTTTCTAGACGACACACTAAAAAATTTGTTTTTTAGGTCTACATAACGTCTAAACGTCTGAAGACCAAAAAAAGACGTTGAGAATAATTCATATCTTGAAGACAACTATTTGGTACAACCAGGTTTAAAAATGAATATTGGCTCACCTAATGTATTGAAGAGAGATTCGAAGACGTATTTAAGACATCTCATTGAAGACGTCTTTAGAATGTTTTAGTCCTAAAGAGGTCTGAAAAACGTTGGGTTTTTTAACATTCGACGTCTTCAAGATGTCTTTAAGATGCCTTAGAGACGTCTTTCAAGATGTCTACAAACATTTCCCACATAATTCGTTTTTCATTCAATTTAGAAGTTACGGGAAATCATTTATTGAAAAAATGAAATTGATATATTTACCCTAAATTGCTTAATACGATTTTGTTTATGAAACTTGTCGAGATTTTGTGTCCTAATGGTCCCTCGTGATACCCTGAACTCCATAAACTGAATTATTCTCAGATTTGAAGCCGAAATCTATGAAAAAAGGCACCCAGAAAAATTGAAAAATTGATAAATCACCCCAAATTGCCTAACACGATTTTATCTCAGGAACTATAAGCGCAAATGAGCTGAATTTTTCAGGGATTGTAGTCCTTTGAAAGGGATAAAATTCAGTGAAAGTTTCAGCTTTCTATACATAATAGAAAAAAAGCTATGACCTTTCAAGGTTTTCCAAAATCTATAACATAAGGTAGGTAAGTACCCTCTTACTAAAACGATGAGATTTCAAATTTTTCTTTGTCGAAACTTTGTATCCTTATGGTCAATCAACATACAACAAACTCCATACACAAAATTATTCTCAGATTTGAAACCGAAATCTATGAAAAAAGGGACTCAGAAAAATTGAAAAATTGATAAATCACCCCAAATTGCCTAACACGATTTTATCTCAGGAACTATAAGCGCAAATGAGCTGAATTTTTCAGGGATTGTAGTCCTTTGAAAGGGATAAAATTCAGTGAAAGTTTCAGCTTTCTATACATAATAGAAAAAAAGTTATGACCTTTCAAAGTTTTTCAAAATCTAAATCATAAGGTAGGTACCTTCAATCAAAAAAAAATTGTCGAGATTTTGTAACCTAATGGACAATCAACATCCCCAAACTCCATACCCTAAATTATTCTCAGATTTGAAGCCGAAATCTATGAAAAAAAGCACTCAGAAAAATTGAAAAATTGATAAACCACCCCAAATTGCTTAACACGATTCAATCTCAGGAATTACCAGAAGCATTTTGGAACAATTCAAAAGTTTGAAACCCATTTTAGATTGCTGTAGGCTTATAACTTCAAATCCGAATTTTCAGGAGCATTTTGGAACAATTGAGAAACTTTAAAGTTATTTTAAAATTCAATTTAAAACTGGAAACCTTTCAAAACTAAATATTTTGATCCAATTTAGAACACTCACACACGACTCTAAAATACTTAAAAACCTGTCAGAACACTTTAGAAATCACTGAACGAAAAACTTCTAAAAGGCTCTAGAACTCTTCAAGCCAAGTTAGGACACTTTAGAACATCAATAGACTATCTAGAACACTTTCCAGCAGCATTTTGAAAGGCTTCAGATCAACTTAAAAACCTCAGAGCCTTATAGCGCCTGGAATAACCAAAAATTGAAAATTATTCATACCAGCATAAACTATAGTTGATAAACGACTTCTTTCCTCAACCGGTACCCATTGGCTCATAAGATGAGTAACAGACGGGTACATAAAACCTTGAGTGAGACCTTGAGCTACTCTAATCAACATAACGCCTTTCGAACCAAATTGCGCTGCAGCCATAGGAGTAAGGAAGCCTGGAATAATCGATTTTAGTAATAAATTTAATTTAATTTAAATGACTATTCACCTGCAACAGAGTTAACAGCGAATGTAGTTACCAGGAACCATTTGGCACCGAATCTTCTAGCAGCCCATCCGGCGAACACTTGCGGCAACATGTAGCCCCAAAAAAATGCCGAAAGAATAACGTTTTTGTCCTGCCATTCTGGATAAGTCTAAAAATTATTTTGGTACCAAATTTCTGAGATTTCACGTTAGTAGGTACCTACCGGTATATTTGGATTAGGGTTAGTGTTAGGGTCAGTCATAGCCACTATGGCTACAGATAGGATGACCCTAAACCCAAAACCAATGAAACAGAGGAGAAAGTAGAGAAAAACTTGTAAGTGGCGATAGCCAATTTTAGGAGCTGAAAGTTGTAAAATCAGTACAAAACAAACAAAAATTGAAATTTTTACCTGGTTCTACACATATTTTGTTTTTTAAAAACCCCTCCAAAAGTTCAGCTGTAATTTTTCCCTCTTTTACCTGCTTCATTATTGTACCATGTCTTACTAAACCTAAATTGCGTAGTAGGTACGCGTAAATCTATTAGTAAATAGTTCGGTTTATCTTAAGTCCATTGTGTTAATGATAGATGTTTAATTTGGTGTTTTGTTCTATTATTTCTATTTTTGATTTTATTGTGGAAAATTTTCGGTTATGATGTCTGTTTGGTTAAGTAATTTAATTTTAGCCTAAACAAAGTTAAAATTGCCTGTTTTCTTTAAGCCTACTTGATTTTAAATTTGATTAAATTAGATTGTTAGTGTGAAGCTTGAATCGCTGTCACTCAAAATAAAATCTCTGGCGTAAATTGGACATCGATTATGTATACATAATGTAAATATCGTTTACCGCTTTTTCGACATATTTTTTACATAATCATACATGTAATTAATAAAAATTTGGCGTAATTAGGTGCAGGTGCCTCGCGTGTCTCTGCAAAAGAAGTCCAGGAGAGCGGACGCCAAAGTTTAAATCAATTTCGTCCAATTATAACTTATCACTGAAATATATCTGGGTTTATGTTTTAATGAAAATTCGTTTACCAATCAGTTTCACATTCCTTCTCTATTAGTTTCGATTATTTAATTAATTTGAAACAACTTTCTTTTATTCGCACCTAATTTTTCAAAACAGTAAGACGAATGTGTATCAGCCTTCTGAAATATCGTCGGGCAGTCGAAAAAATTTATCATTTCTGGAACGTACACGACTCGTTATCGCACCTACTTTTGCCCCGTACGATTTGTTATTGAAAGAGTAATAATGCGTTTCGCATGCCATTGTCCTACTCGGACAATTAAATTGAAGATAAGAGATGCCATTTAATAACTATCGCGAAAACAACGAGAATGCATTATATACGGTCGAGGAATTTCGGTGTTGATCATTTATTTTAGGCCAGTATGGGTAAGGTTCTCGACACTTCAATGTCACTTACGAGTTTTGGTATTTATAAATCATATACATTAACCAAAAAGATTATTTAATAATTTTTACTCAAAGTTTTTGTGGATTAGATTCCATTTCTAATCTTATAGTCTGTCAATAATGTCATTTGGACTATAGGAAGAGCTTCGAACATTGAATGTTGCTTACACATACTGTGTATTTAAGAGAAGAGTCTGGGAAGCAGACATACGGAGCTACGAAGGATGCAGAACAATATTCCGCGTGTGACCAAATTCACTAAAATGTTGTACCGATCTTAATGGGTTCGTTTAGGGTTTAGGATCGTCTAAAATACGCACACATAGCTTGCACATACGCACTGTTTTTGAAGCAAATGGTCCCATGTTCGTTCCTAGGATTTTTATTTTTCTTCTAAAGAATATTAAGAGGACGGGTTAGTTTGGATTAGCTCTAATTTCATTTAAAATACCAACATAGAAAGACTAGCCCTTATCACGAATTACGGTGAGGCTCCGTCTGTCTGTTCCCTAGACTCTTGTGTTTAACGATAGCTGTGGAGGGTGGTTAAATTTTCAGAGTATTTGGTTTTTTCTATGGGTTTTGCCATATCAGTACCTATGCCAAATTTCAGCCTTCTAGCATGTTTGGAAGTACCTTAGAATTTTGATGATCTATATATGAGTGAGTGACAAAATTGGCGTTTTTTAAGACCATGTAACTTTTTTGTTTTGTCTATAAAGATCTACGACTGTGCAAAATTTCAGTTTTCAAGGACACTTCAGAGCTGAGTTACAGGTAGGTCGAAAATGACCTGAAATGTTTCGAGAAAAGGTATACAGTAGTGCGTAAACTTGGCGGGTTCACACCGGAGTGTCTTCGCAAAAATGCGACGTGTTGTATATGTTGATGGTTTGGCTGCTTCCTGCTTTCTAGCAGTAAGTCGCACGTCGCATGCTACTTTAGTGTGAACGCTCATTTAGGTTTTAAAAAAAACTAGAATTGACGTGTCTGGCATAAATAGGAAAAGAGAGCTTAAAGCTTGATTGCGCAACTTTTTTCCCATTTGGTCCACCCTGTATCTTCAATGGTTTCCAATATCCTCATGTGCTTCAAGTTATTTCGGACACCTTATATAGTCAATAATCCTCTTTTTATGTGTTCCTTGACTTGTTTTTTGCTATTACATATAATACTTGATACTACCTATGTATGTTATGTTATTAAGGGGCGGTTTATCAATAGAGGGTTACACCATGAATTACGGATAACCTTGGGTCAAAGTTGTGAAAAGTGTTTATCCATCCAAGGTCAACTGCTAATTCGAAAGTTATTCCAGGCAAAAGTTAACCCGCGCTATCACGACAAATTAGCGTATTTGACCCTGGGTCAACTTTAAAAAATTTTCTTATTTTTTATCTGAAGTGGTGATTTTGGCTTGAATTTTGATATTGTGAAGAGATGGAGGACCTAGATTTCCGTGATGATGATCGAGATGTTCTAGAATTTCTAGAACATGCGTGTAAGGTTTCGATTAAATCCCTTTGTCGATTTTGACGTTGTCGACTTCTTCGCATGTTCTCGCTTGCGAAAAGACACGATTTTATTTATTCTAGAACAAATCGAGCATAGACTTGAATTCCCAATAAACAGGTACGTTTGTTGGGAATTCGAGTATATTGTATATTTTTGCAACGAATTCATGAAACTATGAAACTTTCCGCTGAATCCCGCTATGGAAACGGAAAATAAGAAAAAAATAACCTAAAAAAGTAAGGTATGAGCAGAAAATGTCAAAAACTCGCTAAAAGTGAGCTGGAAACGTTGCCTAAGTAATGCCAACCTTCGAAGAATCCGAAAGTTTACCAGCCCAGGGTTAAAAATACGATAAACATCTTTCGAGTTAACTAGGTAGTTAACCCAGAGTTAGAGTTGACCCAGGAACAGCAAACTGCGAGTTATCCCTAGATTGATAAACCGGCCTTGAGTGATTCTTCAAATTTTGAGCTGGATATTAATATTTTAGTAACGTCAAATGAAACAGGAATATCAGTTATCTACTTTTTTACATTGGATATGGGGCAAGGGCGCAAATTAATAACCTGCCACAGGCGCAAACAGGTCTAGTTACGGCTCTGAGTGTCACCCTGTTTCTTACAACCCCCTTAACCTTTCATGTTAGTATGAATTTAGTTCTATGTCCATTTTTGAATAATTGTCATCTGATTATTTAGTTTTATATATTTTCGTATATAAATTTCCATTCGTAGGCCAATCAAGTGTAAGCCACTGGTGCCACTCTATTTCTGACAACCCCCTTAACCTTCCCCGTTAGTATGAATCTAATCCCAAGTACAGTTTTTGAATAATTGTCATCTGAATATTTAATTTTGTATATTTTTGTATAAATTTGCGTTTGAGTGTACGCCACTAGTGTCCCCTTGTTTCTTACAATCCCCCTAACCTTCCCCGTTAGTATGAATTTGATCCCATGTACAGGGTGGCCCATTTTCGATGTTTTAATAGGCTATATCGAAAACCAGCAGAGATATCAAAAATCTGGGAGCACATTCTTGAGCTCTTTTTTTGAGAAAATAACAATGGCGAAGACAAATCATGGCTAACTTGATGCGTTTAGGAAATACAGGGCACTATTCAAATTTTGTCCAATTTTAAAAGACTCTCTAATTTCCTTATTATTCAAGATATCGAAAAACGAAAAATACTTTCTATGGGCAGTTTTCAAGGAAAATCCAGTGGCATGACCAATTTTTCTCCAAATGCTTCCGATTTTGGAATATTGACCAAAGTTGTATTTTTTTAATTGGGACACCCCGTATATTATTTTTTCATTGAATAGCTCTTTGTAAGCTGATTTCGATGATATTGTCGGATCTGGGGGTTATGAGGGGGTGTGAATCAAAACTAGAGCCAAGTACAAAAATAGGAAAGTGTATTTACAATAAAGCTTACCACAATTACATTTCAGTTATGGGCATGGGCACTAATAATTATCACAGGACTAAGAGGCACTATTATTACTGACTAACTAATTTGGATAATTCTCTATCTGTAGACTGATAATTCATCTCCCAAAACAACCTTATTTTATGCTAGTCGAGCATATACGTGATTTCTAATCACAATAACTGCCGATGACCTGGCGTCGGCATTGACCTTCTATGGGTTTCAGTTCCATGTCCGTACAAATTTTTAGTTTAATAATTCGTTCAACTTGCAATATTATTCACATGTAACGTGACCGACGGTCTTCTTGTAATCCATGAATTTTTTTGGAAGATGAATGAGTTTAATTTATCGAAGGAAGATGCCCTATTATCCTAGATACGACAATATAACAGTGGCGGCTCGTGACTATTTCAAGTGAGGAGGCTAAATACAGTATAGGATTTCATGAAATTCCTCGGAATTCCACTAAGATTTCAATTTCAAAATTCCATATTTTTTTTTAACTTTACTTACTAAGATTCCTCAAAATTTTGCCACTGAAATTCCACAAAATTTTCATAAATTTTTTTGGAATTTCATGTAATTTCTCTAAAATTTCTCGGAATTCACTAAAATTTTATGAGAATATCCACGTTCATAACAGAAAATTTTTCGAAAGTCCAATGAAACTTCAAGGAATTTTCAAAATTTAATTTATTTTCATAAGAATTTTTCGGAATTTCACTGAAATTCTCTTTTAATACCCAGGAATTTCTGAGAATATTAATGAAGTTTCAAGTAATTTCTTAAAAATTCATCGAAATATATTGAAATTTCATGTTATTACATGGTAATTTTTCGGAATATCACCGAAATTCCATGTTTTTAGCTGGAAATTCCTCGGCATTACTAAAATTCAGTAAAAACTGAAATTTCATGTTGGGAATTTCGGTGTAATTTCATGTAATTGTTTAAAATTCCTCCATGTAATTCATTTAGAATTTCGTGTAATTCGGTCGGAATTTCACTGAAATTTCAAGTAATTCGAGAGGAATTAAAATTTAATGTGAATTCTATGGAAACTCAGCAAAAATTTCAGATCTAATTCCTTTTTCAGAATAACATAATTATTCTACCGAAATTCCACTAAATTATGGAATTCTGAGATTTTAATAAATTTTTGGCGATTCCAAAGGATATTTGGGAATTTTAAAGGAAATATTTTTCAGAAATATCAATGATTGGGTTTAAAATAACCTATAAATCGAGATTTGATAAAAACATATGGCAACGCTGTTCATGATACAACAAACGTCAAAAAATTGAAATTTCAAACCTTGGGTTTTTTTGACAATCGATACAAAATGACGTCTTTTTGTTTCAAAGATTACGGCCCGAAGGGCCGGAGTATTAAAAATCAGTTAACAATGAACGGGTTCATTCGTATAAAACTTTTGTCGCACGACACTTTGGCAATATCGACAAATGTCACCTGTCAAATTTGACACATGTTCGACTTTTTTCCCGCTCTACTATAAAAGCTACGAAAATCAAACCCCGGTACAAGGCAGTTTCGCGACGCCAACTATCGATTTGTGTCAAAAAAAAAATTGACAGCTGTCAACGTCAAGAAAGTTTTTTTTTTTATTTTGCGAATTTCGAAAAAAAAGTGATAGAAAACGATCCCCGAAAATGACATTCCAAAACCTACTTGATAAAATTGAAGTTGTTCTCACTTACCTCGTTAAAACACTGGAAATTTTTGGTGGAAAATGAAGAAAACTCAAAGCCTCGTACTTTAAATCGGTTTTTCCGACCAGAAAAGCCCTGGAAAAGCGGACAAATTCAAAGAAAAACCTCTAAAAATGACATTCCAAAGCCTACTTAATGAAATTTGTGTTTTTGTCACTTGCCCTATTGGAAAACTGGGAATTTTTAGCACAAAATGTAGAAAATTCAAAGCCTCGTATTTCAAATCGGGCTTCTTGACTGAAAACGGCTTGGAAAAGTGGAAAATTCGAGGAAAATTTTTGATATCTCTACTAGTTTTCGATATAGCCTATTAAAACATCGAAAATGGGCCAACCTGTACAGTTTTTGAATAATTGTCCGAATAATTGTCATCTGATTATTCAATTTTGTATTTTTTATAATAAATGCCTACTCGTAAAACTATTTAGTGAACGGATCTGAAGTCAATGTATTGCAGTTTTTTCAACTATGCCTCATAGTGGACATAGTGAAGATTTCTTGGCAATTTTACCTACCTCCTAAAAAAGTTCCATAGGAAAATCCCTTTTTTAACTGCGAATTCCCCAAAATTGGTTGAAAAAAAAAACAATATATTTACTAAATCAGCAATTATTTATTGTCTCCAGTCAGTATCAGGGGGGTAGATTCTTCACTAGGGTATAATCCGTTACACATAATACTATGACGTAAAAAAAAAGGTGATTGTAAGCACCTGCCGTTATAAATATTGACTTACGAACGACCAAGTTAATTTTGAATGTTTAATGTTGGCCCGATTCGAGCCGTAAGAGCGAGAAG
>OU892287.1:1227717-1275148 GCA_917834065.1 Ceutorhynchus assimilis | reverse complement strand
TATAAAATGTCACGGGATTTTTTTTTTTTTAAATTAATTCGTTTCCTAAGAAATATTGTGGTAAAGAGAAAGTTTGGAACTCGATTGAGATTTTTTTTTTCTTTAAGGGTTGGTTTATTCAACTTCTGATAATATGTCAATAGTGTAATCCGAAAGGTAAACCAGAAAGGAAATCTGGTGTACAGGGAAATCAAGCGAAAATCCGAGGAAATCTAAGACTATCAAAGGAAATCATAAGGAGATTAGAGAAAATCAAGGGAAAATTTAAGGAAATGATAGGAAATCTTAAGGAAATCAGTCAATCTTTAGACCTGACGTATTCGCATTTTTGAAAAATCCTAATTTAAGATAATGTTATCAGGCAAACTCTTGGGCAATCTTACGTATCTATTCTCGTAACCGGGATATAGCGTCTCACGAAAACGATTGCTCTGTCTTTGTCAGTGATATGGAAATATAAATATGAGCGACTAAGACGGAACCTTTGATCTCCTGAAAACGTTACTTCACTGTTACGAGAAGGCAATCAGGGGAAATCATGAAAAAATCTGAGAAAATCAAGCGAAATCTTAAGAAACTTAGGGGAAATCTTAAGGAAATCAGTCAATCTCTAGATCTAAAGCATTCGCAGATTTCAAAAATCTTTATAATTTGAAATTGTTATCAAGGGAACTCTTGGGCAATTTTACTGATAATCAGAAGGAATCATCCATGATTTCCTTCGAACCCGCAATCTGATATACAAAAACTAACTTGCGATTCACCTCAGGAAAATTTAGTGTATCTACAATTCAGAAAAATACATTAAGAAATCTAAGGCAATCAGGGGAAATCATAACGAAATCATAGGGAAATCAAAAGAAATCTTAAGGAACTCAGGCAGGGAAATCTTAAGGAAATCATGGGATTTTTAAAAAAATTAGTCAATCTCCAGATCTAACGCATTCGCAGATTTCCAAATTTTTTATAATTTTATGTTATGTTATCAGAGGAACTCTTGGGCAATTTTACTGGTAATCAGAAGGAATCAGGGACAATCATCCATGATTTCCTTCAAACCCGCAATCTGATGTATAGAAACTAACTTGCGACTTACCCCAGGAAAATTTGGTATATCTACAATTCAGAAGAAATCATTAGGAAATCTAAGGCAATCAGGGAAAATAATAACGAAATCATCAGAGGAAATCAAAGGAAATTTTATGGAACTCAGGCAGGGAAATCTTGAGGAAATCATGAAAATTTTAAAGAGATCAGTCAATCTCTTGATCTAACGCATTCGCAGATTTCAAAATTTTTCATAATTCGAGGTTATGTTATCACGGGAACTTTTGGGCAATTTTACTGATAATCAAAAGAAATCAGGGACAATCATCCATGATTTCCTTCAAACCCGCAATCTGATGTACAGAAACTAACTTGCGACTTACTCCAGGAAAATTTGGTATATCTACAATTCAGAAGAAATCATTAGGAAATCTAAGGCAATCAGGGAAAATAATAACGAAATCATCAGAGGAAATCAAAGGAAATTTTATGGAACTCAGGCAGGGAAATCTTGAGGAAATCATGGGAATTTTAAGGAAATCAGTCAATCTCTAGATCTAATAAGCATTCGCAGGTTTCCAAATTTTTATAATTTGAGGTTATGTTATTAGGGAAATTCTCGGGTAGTTTTATTGATAATCAAAAGAAATCAGGAGAAATCATCCATGATTTCTTTCAAAGCATTCGCAGATTTCAAAATTTTTTATAATTTGAGGTTATGTTATCAGGGGAACTCTTGGACAATTTTACTGATAATCAGAAGGAATCAGGAGAAATCATTTATGATTTCCTTCATACCCGCAATCTGATGTACAAAAACTAACTTGCGATTTACCCAGGGAAATTTGGTGTACCTATCTACAATTCAAAAAATCATGAGGAAATCTAAGGCATTTAGGGGAAATCATAACGAAATCATCAGAGGAAATCAAAGGAAATCTCAAGAAACTCAAGCAGGGAAATCTTGAGAAAATCATAGTATTTTTAAGGAAATCAATCAATCTCTAGATCTAAGGCATTCGCAGATTTCAAAAATCTTTATAATTTGAGGTTATGTTATCAAGGGAACTTTTGAGCAATTTAACTGATAGGTATAAGGAAATCTTGAGGAAATCATGGAAATTTTAAGGAAATCAGACAATCTCTCTAGATCTAAAGCATTCGCAGATTTCAATTTTACTGAAAATCAGAAGGAATCAGGAGAAATCATCCATGATTTCCTTCAAACCCGCAATCTGATATACAAAAACTAACTTGCGATTTACCTCAGGAAAATTTAGTGTATCGACAATTCAGAAAAATACATTAAGAAATCTAAGGCAATCAGGGAAAATCATAACGAAATCATCAAAGAAAATCAAAGAAAATCTTAGGGAAGTCAGGCGGAGAAATCTTAAGAAAATCATGGGAATTTTAAAGAAATCAGTCAATCTCTAAATCTAACGCATTCGTAGATTTCAAAAATCCTTATAATTTGAGGTTATGTTATCAGGGGAACTCTTGGGTAATTTTACTGATAAGCAGAAGGAATCAGGAGAAATCATCAATGATTTCCTTTAAATCCGCAATCTGATGTACAAAAACTACCTAATTTGCGATTTACCCCAAGGAAATTTGGTGTATCTACAATTCAGAGGAAATCATGAGGAAATCTAAGGCAATCAGGAGAAATCATAACGAAATCATCAGAGGAAATCTTGAGGAACTCAGGCAAGGAAATCTTGAGGAAATCATGGGAATTTCAAGGAGATCTGTCAATCTCTAAATCTAACGCATTCGCAGATTTCAAAATTTTTCATAGTTTGAGGGTATGTTATCAAGGGAACTTTTGGGCAGTTTTACATGATTTTCTTCAAACTCGCAATCTGATGTACAAAAGCTAACTTGCGATTCACCCCAGGGCAATTTGGTGTATCTACAACTCAGAATAAATCATGAGGAAATCTAAGGCATCAGGGAAAATAATAACAAAATCATCAAAGGAAATCTTAAGGAACTCAGGCAGGGAAATCTTGAGGAAATCATGGGATTTTTAAGGAAATCAATCAATCTTTAGATCTAACGCCTTCGCAGATTTCAATTTTTTTTTATAATTTGAGGTTATGTTATCAAGGGAATTTTTGGACAATTTTACTGATAATTGGAAGGAATTAAGAGAAATCATCCATTATTTCCTTCAAATACGCAATCTGATCTACAAAAACTAACTTGCGACTTACCCGAGGGAAATTTGGTGTATTTACAATTCAGAAGAAATCATGAGGAAACCTAAGGCAATCAGGGAAAATAATAATGAAATCATCAGAGGAAATTAAAGGAAATCTTATAAGGAAGTCAGGCAGGGAAATCTCAAGGAAATCAACTAATCTCTAGATCTAACGCATTCGCTGAATTCAAAAATCTTTTTAATTTGAGGTTATGTTATCAGGTGAACTCTTGGGTAATCAGAAGAGAAATTAAGAGAAATCATGAAAAATCATCCATGATTTCTCCTAAAACCAATGTAATTTACAAAAACTGATCTGCGGCTAATCCCCCGGCGTAATCTCATTCGCCGACCAATAAGATTATAGATTGGTGAATTTATCTCGCAGAGTTACCACTAGCAATAGTTTATCTGAAGATGAATAAATCGTGCCTAAAAACAATCAAAAAATTGTAATTCAATATCAAAAATGCATTCCACGTGAACCGAGGTGCGCCATTGTAGGAAAAAAATATACGGACACCGCGGTGTGACGAACCGTCAATGCGGGCAGTGGTACCTCAAGGCCGCGCAGTCACTCGGCCATAGATCTGGGTATCTGGGTGTCCGTCGTGTCGTGGAGAATCCGCACGAGCCCAGGTATTTTTAGATGATGCGGGCGCCCTCACTTCTTGTAAAACGCGCAGGGTAATGACCAATATCCTATTTTTTTCTCTTTATATTGCTAAAATTAATCTCCACTTTTTCAACAATAATGCATTATTAGTGAATGGGTAAGAGAAAATTCTTCTATAAGCTCTATTAATCTTCCAATCAAATCAAACGTGACAGGCGTGAATAATGTTTTTGACGCCTGGTAGCCTCAGGTAGCTCTTAGGCTCACACAAAACCAACTTCTCACGGATTGAAAAAAAATTGAAACAAATTTTTTAATATTATGCATAAGACAAACACAAAAGCTCATTTGCATCAGCTCTCAAGGGTTCTCTGTTCGCTTTCGTTATTTAATTCGAACTCACTTTCATTAATTTTTAAATGGGCATATCGAATCGGTAACTGCATTTAATCAGTCCGCTCGGTGTTTTATGGTACCGGGAATGGCGTGGGTACGTTTCGCTCACTGAAGGTGCCGCTAAAATTTGCCCCCGAACTATCGAGAAGATTAACAATTTATTCGTCCAAGGAACTATAGACGTAAAAACCAATTAATTATACTAGTAAAAAGACACCTTTGGCGCCATATATATTGTAGGTAATTCAATCCAAAGTAGGTACTATTTAAACACGCACAAGTAAATAATATGAAAAAACTTACTCTAATTAGTGTAGAAATCGTGCTGGGTAAAGCCAACACATACAAATGCGCTCTGGAACACACCAAGAGAATGTCGCAAATATTTATTAATTGGAAAGAAAATATCTTGTTATATATTTCATATCTGGCCGTACCGAAAAGACAAAACCGATCATTATCTCGTACCATTTTCAGAAGTATAACAGTACCCGTGTGTGTGTGGATTAAAGAAATGCCAATTTATATCTGATGCTTATAGTACTACTTGTATAAGGTAATTATGTTTCGCCTCATTATACCAATGTCGCGAGAAAGGCCTATCAATATTGATGAATTATTTTTTTTTGGTTGCAATTTTGTTTTTTCAACTTATTATTTTTTTTTGGTTGAAATATGAGAACGCATTATGAATTTTAAGTGAAAAAACTTTCGTTTCAATTTGCATTACACAAGAATTCGATTGTCGTTAAGCTGTCCTAGAGATTAATTCAATTAACTTCCAGCTGAAACAGCCTTGTGCAACTTGCACATAAAAAACTTAATCAATTTCAAATATGCGATCGCAAAAAATTGATTATAACATTATCGTCAACCTACCTTAGCGCCTAGATGAAAAAAACTCGTACGCAGATGTTCCTGTAATATTTTCCGATTTACTCGTGGTCGCCGACCCACACATACTTTTTCAGAAAAAAAAATCAGTTTTTGCCTTGGACTTAAGTAATTGCTTCTAGCGAACGGCCCGCAGCATTGCAACCAAGTAACCCAGAGCACTAGACAAGCAACCTGCACCGTCAGGTACCACCTATTTTATATGCCTATTTCTTCTTGTGGGTAATAGGGGCCATATATGTGCGTCTGGAACTAAAAGCAGATGTCGCGTCTAATAACCCATCAGCATCAGGTGATACGTTATAACTATCTTGAATACTATGTTTTTTTTTCGTCAATCGCTGTTGCTATATGCTTAATAAGCGTTTTAATGGTGGCTATTTTGTTATAAGTGTCTTTTAAAAATGTCTATATGTATATGCAGATGCAGATGTCTGCCTGATTTCAGGTAAGGAGAAGGAATTAACGTCTAAAAACCTAATGTGATCCAGATCGTCTAAAGAAAGCTAAATCACTGACTCTGATTTATGAGTCGATACAATTCGCCCACGCACCTTGAAATAGCCCCAAAGCCATCAATATAAAATTGGATTAATTCCCATTATTCTGCTTACATTAATACGATTTCATTGCGTATTTACGTCGTCATATTTCAACTGAAAATATATTCCGCGTTGTTGCACCTCTCGGGGCCTTCAATTTTATTGAACGATTTTATCGATCCCATAAAACTTGTCTCGCTCATTAGGGATCCGAGTACTTAGTGCTTAAAATTTAATGAAAGTTGATTATCGCCCGGTTGAGTATCATTTGGCCTAGTTTCTATAAAACACTTTGCGGATTGTATGAGGGGGTGAATTCAATCCCTATTTGAATCAGTACCGCTACCTGCGCACATTATTACGCGGACCGTTACACTTTCTCGATAATGTTTTCCCTTCGTGTATTTTGTGACACATGGTAGTCCGCCCTCTTTTATCTATATCTAACCGTTATATTTCTCCCCCTCGTGTATATAGGATTCAATTTTGAGACCATATGGTTTTCAGTTGTGAGTAAATAATATATTTACTTCCGTTCATTTTTATTATTTACCAAATTCTTTTTCATTTTAGTTCAGACATAGCTTGATCTTGAAGAAATTATGAGATTCTTGATCCATCTTACCTGGTAGTTATCTTGGTACTAAAATGGTGAAATTTCAAATTTTTTCATGTGAAGATTTTATGTCTAAATGATCATTCGAGACCCCCCAAACTCCATAAACTAAATTATTTTGAGATTTTGGAGCCGGATTCCAAATTGTTTAACACGATTTTATATCTGAAACTATAAGTCCAAATGAGCTGAGATTTTTAGGGATTTTAATCTTCTATTGGGATAAGAATCGCTGAAAATTTCAGCTTTCTATCTGTAATACAAAAAAGTTATCACATTTCAAAGTTTTCTTAAATCTATATCATAAGGTAGTTACTTTAGTACTAAAACGATGAAATTTGAAAAAAAAAAAATTATTGAGATGTTGTATCTTGATGGTTCTTTGGAATCCCCCAAACTCCACACACGAAATTATTATGAGATTTGGAACCGTAATCTAGGGTGGAAATGTCCATATTTTCACAAAAACCCTATTTTCAATGAATCGTAATTATTAGTTTCACCCCCTTAAACCACACTCAAAATTATTTGCAAGTCTTTTTAGGTGCCCTAAACGGTTAATATTGGTACTACCTATAACTTCCAGTACCATTTGTGCCCGAGACTAGGGTGGAAATGTCCATATTTTCATAAAAACTCCAAAGTTCCAAATTGCTCAACACTATGATATCTGCATAGTCCTGAGAACATACCAATTATCGTGAAAAATTGCACACAAGAATTGGCTTTAGTTCTTTGCAAACTGTTTTCACTTTCTTACAGTCGAGGCGTTTTCCAATTTGTATGGAACGGAACGTGAATGAACAGGTGTGGCACATAATGGTCTACTTAGTAGATTTCTATCGTCTGGTGTTCTGAACGAATTTTGTCATTGACTGGGGAGCTTTTTAGAAAGGCATGTTGTAATCGATGGTGTAGGTGTGTCTTCTGATACGCTACCTATAAATGTCGGCATTCCCCAAGCCTTAATTCTGACACCTTCACTGTTTCTTATTTTTATAAATGATCTATTAAATGAATTGCAATTCACAAATTCACTCTATCAACAGTGATCTTGAAACCATTACCAACTGGGTCCCTAACAACCTAGTCAAGGCCGTATCTAGCTCAGAGCAGAAGGGGGGGGGGGCAGCTTTCTGAATTCCTTCGTCTATGGAGCCTATGCTTTGATAGCCTTCTTAAGGACAGGGGGAGGATGCGTAAAATAATCTATATATAGAAAAATCAATGTTTGTTTGTTTGTTTGTTTGTCCCTTATGAACTCCTACACCACTTATGCGATTACGATGAAACTTTGGTAGGTTGTTATGGCCAACCAAATAGGGTTTCTGGATAGGTTACGCAACCTCACGAGGATGCTTGTCACACACGCGCAGATTGGCGAATGCTTGCGTTATCATTCTTATAATCATTTCACGAAAATCATTGTACAGCTATTTTACGATCTAATAGGTAGGTATATAAAAATCAATGTTTATTTTTTTGTTCGTTTTTTATGGACTCGGAAACCGCTTAACCGATCTCCTTGAAATTTATACCACGTAGTCTATACATATAAATGGCCCTGAGTGTCTAGGCTACTTTTTATCCAGGAAAAATGCCTATTTCCTGTGGGATAGATCTGAAGCGTAAAGCTTGAGTTAGTTTGGGTTAGTTTAAAACAATTGTTTTAGGGAAGGCTTAGCAAAGCACGTAGGATACAGCTACTACACAATAACAGAAGGGATAGGTATACCTTGTATTGGAAAAAATTAAATTCCGAATAACAGTTTACGTGGATTGCTTGCTAACTTGGCTTACTACATCTTCCACTAATTATTCCTGGTTTGCAAACACCCACTGACAATGAATGCTAAGCAATATGCATAGCTAACCCGTTAAACCTATCTTCACTAATAGATCTCTTCTCAACCCTTACTTCTAGATTCCTATTTACAATTAAGAAGAATATGGCGGCGGGACCTCCATTGTCGCCAATGTCTGTAAAAGTTTATTGAGTCTCTGTAAAGCTTTCGCCAATCAAGAGAGTGAAGGCGGCATGGGTGGATCAAATAATTTCTAACAAATGGTAGCATTTTTAAGATTTTTTTCAAATTGTAAAAATTTCACAAAGCTTTGTGATTACAATAATATTAATGGTAATAATAATTAAACATTTATCACTACACTGAGTTGATTAAATTTATATTATTTTTTTTTTTAAATTGATAATCTCGAGGGGGAAATCACCTAGGAATTTAAGTACACACGCGCAAAGAATTGCGAAGAATTTCAAGGAATTGCAAGGAGGTTTGAGGAATTGCTAGGAATTTTGAGGAATTGCGAGGATTTTCTAGGAATTGCGAGGAATTTCAAGGAATTTCGAGGAATTTCAATGGTTTGCGTGGAATTTTTATCACTTTGAACCTAGAAAAAATGTTCAGTGTTGCCCAACTTTGTCCAACATAAAAAGGTAAAGTACTTGGGTATCATTTTATAACTGCTCCAGACAGAATACCGGAAGCCATGATTATATACTTTATATTATGTAAGCCAAAAAAATACTTTGCTTTAGTAATTATCACAGAGTGTGTTCATAAAATGAAGAGACATTTCCAAATCCTCGTTCAATTCTTCGCCAGTGATTGTGTGATTAAAGATTTAGCTTATGCTCAAAATACAGTGATACACTCTCGGATACACTTTCATAGGTACATACATTCATCCTAACGTGCTCAAACCTCGTTCCCTTTCTCTCTTAGTTTACCAAATTCTGGCAACGTTGCATCGCTAGTCATTTTTCATGAATTCTAACCTCAAAACCAGACCAGACTTGCTTTTACGTTGAAGAGCAGCTTATTTAAAGAATTTGAGGTATCATCAAAAATTGTCGTACACAAAAACTCAACAGCACTGTCATAAATGGACATTTTATTAACGTGTCAAGTTCGACCGAGAGTTTGACTACGACAAGAAAAGCATTCCTAGAAACTCTCATAGATGTTGCAACCAAAAACAGTGAAAATAAACAGAATATACAGGGTTTTCACTTAGTGCGATATCGGACGATATCTTCTTACAGGGTGATGCAAGAAAAAAAAATTAAATTTGATACTCTAATATGCATTAGTTAAAAATATTTTTGAATATACAGGGTGCTTTGTTTATGGGGGTATGCGACCAAACTTTGTTTTTTTAAATGGAACACCCTATATGTCATTGCATATTTGGATTATACGTAAAATTCTGAGCAGATTTCATGTAATATACCCTATACCTAAGTGCAACTGTTTTGGAAATATTGACAGTTGACAATTGACTTTTTGCAAATTTGACAGGCTGTAAAACATAAACCAGTTAACTTTAGACGAAAACCGATTTTACATTCACATCTTAGATTTTTATAAACTATCATTTGACACCAACCACCGGTTAAATTCAAAGTTGATGTCAAATGATAGTTTATGAGAATCTAAGACAGGAATGTGAAATCGATTTTCGTCTAAAGTTAACCGTTTAGGTTTTACAGCCTGTCAAAGTTGCAAAAAGTCAATTTTCAACTGTCAATATTTCCAAAATAGTTGAATTTAGGTAAAGGGTTTATTACATGAAATCTGCTCAGAATTTCACGTAGAATCCAAATATCCAGTCACATACAGGGTGTTCCATTTAAAATAATAAAATTTTGTTGCATAACCCATTAACAGAGCACCCTGTATACAGGGTGAGTAAGTAAGCGCGCGGTGGTCCATATCTCTTATGCTAACAGAGATAGGAGAAAAAACTAAATACAAAACTTGTAGATAAACATGAGTACTACATTCCTAAATTATTTTCCAGTATACATGGTGGCCCAACAAGTAGTGGTGATACAAAGTTATGTTTTTTTTTTAAATGACTCCCCCTGTATATCATGACATTTTTGGATTTTATGGAAAATTCTAGACATATTTCATGTACAATGCCATATACCTATCTTCAACTGTTTCGGAAATATTAACAGTTGAAAATTGACTTTTTGCAACTTTGACAGGCTGTTAAACCTAAACGGTTATAATTTTAGTGAAAAACTGATTTTACATTCCTATCTTAGATTTTCATAAGGTAACACCAACTTTGAATTTAACCGGAGATTAATAATTTAAGCGGAATTTTTCATCATGGATTAAATTCAAAGTTGGTGTCAAATTATTGATTATGAAAAACTAAGATGATCGGTTTTGCTGTAAAATTAACTGTTCAGGTTTTACAGTCTGTCAAAGATGCAAAAAAGTCAATTTTCAACTGTCAATATTTCCGAAACAGTTGAAGATAGGTATATGACATTATAGATGAAATGTGTCTCCAAAGAGACATTTTTAATGAAATGGTGATTCCTCTTACTTCTTCAGAGTCATTTGTCAAGCCATCACTTTTGTTTTTCCCATATTCATTTTCGGCCCTATTTCTTCTAATGCAGGCAAAATGACTAGTCGAACTATAACTCTTCGACAAGCCAAAATATTGGATAAGAAGAATATTGTTTAAAAATAGTGTAGGAATTATTCAAGCTGCATATACTTACAGTGTCACGCGTCCAATAGACAGGTGTCCAAAAAAAAAAGACCACCTGAACAGCATATGCCACTACCATTGTGACGAATGCCGATACATCTCCAACCCTTTTCCATTATTCGGCAGTGCCAAAATAAGTGTAAAACTTGCCACAATAGGGTAAATAATGCCACAGGATTGAGATTTTTGTGGGAAAAATGCCCTCTCTTCATCGTATGAAACGTTTTCAAAGACGCCGAATTTATATTGTAAAAATACCTGGACCTTTACCAATACCAAAAACATTATCAAAGGTTTTGAAATCTTTTGTTGCTATTATAAAATAATCTGACATAGACAATCTTATTTTTTTTTTGCTCGAATTAATAGAGAATAGAGGCCTCAAAAAATTTATATCGCTACAGTTATAACTGGCCGATTAGGATCTCTTCTATAAAAAATATACTCCCACAAAGAAAAGAGTTTTTATTGACCCTAATATAATCTGATTAAGGCCAAACAAAAAAGTAAAGTTTTGGTTGGCGATGGATTTTTATAAATTCCCACGTGGAAGTAAAACCATATCACATTTCCTGAGTTCCATTGTAATCAATTACAGGTGACGGACGTAATTGTGGGGTTTGCTATCCAAGGTGCGAAATGGTGGACTGTGAGAGAATGATCAACCCCTTTTTCCTGATATCAATTTCGTTTTTGAGGTAAACAATAATTTCAATAGAATATAGGCAATTATGTGATACCGTTTGGGGTTTGGTATCATAAATAATGTGTCAGACATAGTGATATATTTTCACATAAAAACAATTCAGAGTTGATAAATCAAAATTTGCTTAAAAAGCTTTATACTTGGACAGATGCTAAGGACAAGTATAAGAAATAATAATGAAGGAAAGAATATTGGAATTTTCATAATATAACCCAACAAAAAGTACCTATACTTTGTCATCGTTCACCCATCGATATCGATTTTGATTCAAAGATACTCCGAATCCACCCTTTATTTGTACAAAGCGAAACGTGATCGCCCGGTGGCATGTGCCAAAATTTCTCGAAAACACCAAATGGTACCGTGAATCTCGCACCTTGCGCAGATGTTGAACCCTTTTTCCATATTCATATTGCACCCAGAAGGAGGTATCAATGGCACGTCGATTATATAAAGCATTTTAATAGACGTTTCTTCACTTCAAAACGGTTCCGCGGTAACTAATGTGTGTTATTTAAAATTCCCAGTATGAAGTCACAAAACGAATGGTCGAAAAACAAAGTTTTGATATAATTTTACTGATGAAGGACGCCCCGCAAAGACGTGTGGCGCCTGTGGTTTTTCGGAAGGTTCTTGAGCTAACAAAACCGTTTTAAAAGGAATGTTTACTGTGTGGTTGAAAAAGGGTGTGACGTTGTTTTAGCACAAAAAGATTTTTTTTTTGTTTGAACAAATTTGAGCTTGCAATTATAAACTTTCACGCATTTAATATTAAGCTCGAAATTATGGTTATATGGCTAATAAAGCGTTTTTAATATAGGTTGCATTCCTCGTATATTGGCAGCCTAATTAGGTTAATGAGATTTCGGTAGTGTAATGTATAACTTATCAACAGCGGGTAATTAAACTGGAACATTGTAAGCCAAATAATGTCATTGGTTTTAGTTGCAATGATTAGCAATTTTGACGTTGATATTCGGGAAAATGTAGGAAACACATTCTTAAAGAAAAGTGATTTTGAAGAGAAAGTAAAACAGCACTAAGGAAATACATAGAGTCACTCTTTAATAAGTTGCAAGGCAAAGTTGAAGAGCATCCAGCTATATTCTATTAGTGCCCCATTAGGCTAAATTCACTTGAAACCACGTTGTTCAGCTGACACCCAACAGCAAATCATAATTCAACCATTTCTCGCCGGTATTCGGTAGTGCCCCACTGCTACACTTATACAAATCTCTACACTTGGAATATGCTGCTCAAATCTGGATGCCACTGGCTCAATGTCATATAAATCACATTGAGATTCCTGTATGTTAGGCAAAATGGAATGTACCCGTTTTTTGTCTCATATGGGGCAATGCTAAATAGTTTCCATATTAAATCCCTTGTACAAAGAAGAAATGAACAAGTTGTGATATTCATATACTATATTGTCAATAATATAAAATACAAACATTGTAATTTTATGGATTTTAGGGTACCTACCTAAAGTTAACTTAAGGATTCTTAGCATAGATATTTTTAAAACTATAGTCAGTATAAACTATTACTCTAAATAAAATGATGGAACAGTGCTAGCCTCTCTCAGTTGATTGGTTTAATATCTTAATCTGTGATTGTCACGATTGTGTAATGTTTCCTTGTTAGAATTAAAAGAATTTTATCTATTTACTGTGTATGTCTTTTGTGTTAGTTTTAAGTTCACATTTATTGTTTATTTTACTCTCTTTGTTCTTTTGTCCTCGATTTTATCTTTGCTTTTAACTACCTTCATGGTGTTTGTGAAGATGTATCAACAAGTAAAATAAAATAAAATAAATTAAAATAAAAACATGTACATACAAGGAGAATTACTGAAGGTAATTTACTCAAATCTCATTAATACTGCAGCTTTACTATCAATCAGTATTCGCAATTGTATCCTACCTTATCTCCTTCTTTGTCTTACTCATACTATCAAGTAGGCCTTGAAATGTTATTTTCATTGAAATTAAACTGAAAATAAGTTTCCATTGCCTTATTTTGGAAATTTTGATATTTATAATCATTATTATTTAATTATTTAACAGCTTTTTAATAAAATTCAAGCAAAAAACCATTATTTTTTCAACTCGAGATGTAGCTATGTGGCAACGTCGCTTTCAATAATAATTTTCCACTTTTAACAGTCAACCATCGTTTTTATCCATTTTTTTTTCGAATTCTCCACTTTTTCAGGGCTTTTTCGATCGGGAAAACCTATTCAAAGTGCGAGGCTTTGAATTTCCTTTATTTTCTGCCAAAATGTCCGCTTTTCAATGGGGTAAGTAACGAAAACTTTAGTTTTATCAAGTAGGCTTTGGAATGTTTGTAGTTTTCGTTGATTTTTTTCTTCAAATTTTCCGGCATTTTGAATCCGCGTCCTTTTCTGTCACTAGATGTACCAAGCACCTAAATTATATTCTACTTTATTTCTACCTTTATCTATCTACCTATTGCATTTCCCAAAAATGGAAATTTGTTATTTTTCTAGGCAGCAAATTCATCGGAAAATGGGGAAAAATCTGTGAAAACATTCGGCTCGAGATTCTAATTGTGGCAAAATCGCTTTCAATCAAGTGGGCTTTGTAATAAATGTCATGTACCACTTTTGATAGTCGGCCTTTTTCAGTGTTTTTTTTTTTTTCAATTGTTCTCGAATTTTCCGCTTTTCCAAGGCTTTTTAAGTCGGAAAAATTGATATAAAGTGCGGGCGTTCGGATATTCTTCAATTTCTCAAATTTCTGCCAAAAATTCCAGCTTTTAAATGCTGAAATGGAGGTGGGTAAGTGAGAAAAATATATTAAAAAACAACCTTTTTTGAGGAATTTTAAGTTTTAAAATCATTATTAAATAATTATTTAAGGGATTTTTTTAGTAGATTGCACATTTTAAATGATTTTTTTAGGTGGCCAACACCGCTTGTAGCCAACTTCACTCAGGTTTCAATCGAGAAGGCCTTGGAATCTGATTTATAAAGCCTGAGAGTGATATTTGACAGACGATCAATGAGTGATGCATTTTTGTTCTTGTCCCGGCTTTTTCTAGAATTTTCCAGTTTTCCGGGACTTTTCGGGAAAAGTGGTTTTAAAGTGCGGGGCTTTGGATTTGCGTCATTTTCTGCCAAAAATTTCCAGTTTTCAAATGGGGTAAGTAACGAAAACTTTAGTCTTATCAAGTAGGCTTTGAAATGTCATTTTCGTTGTTTTTTTTTTTTTGGATTTTCCGCTTTTCCAGGGTCTTTTTAAACGAAAAAAGGTAGTTTCTTACTCATTATAATCACTGTTTTTTCCAAAAATACAATCAAATTACCATTAAAAATGGAAATATGTTACTTTTCCAGGCTGCAAATTCATCGGAAAATCAGAATAAATCTGTAAAAACATTCGGTTCGAGTGCAATTGTAACAACATCGCTTTCAATCAAGTAGGCATTAAAATAAATGTCATTTGTCACTTTTGACAGTCGGTCATTTTGAGTATTTTTATCCAATTTACCTCGAAGTTTTACGCTTTTCAGGGCCGGTTTATCAATCAAGGGATAACTGGCAGAGTTTGCTGACCCTAGGTTTATTCTAACTCTGGGCTAATTACCTAAAGGTATTTTCTATTTATTAAGTCAGTATTCACAATTGTATCCTACCTTATCTCCTTCTTCGTCTTACTTATATCAAGTAGGCCTTGGAATGTCATTTTCATTGAAATTAAACTAAAAACAAGTTTCTATTGCCTTATTTCGGAAATTTTGATATTTTTAATCATTATTATTTAAATATTTAACAGCTTTTTAATACATTTTAAGCAAAAAACCATTATCCATTATTCAATAATAATTTGCCACTTTTGACAGTTGGCCATTTTAAGTTACATGTTTTCGTTTTTATCCAGTTTTTTTTTCGATTTCTCCACTTTTTCAGGGCTTTTCCGATCGGGAAAACCTATTCAAAGTGCGAGGCTTTGAATTTCCTTCATTTTCTGCCAAAAATGTCCGCTTTTCAATAGGGTAAGTAACAAAAACTTTAGTTTTATCAAGTAGGCTTTGGAATGTAGTTTTTTTAAAAAAATTTCCGGCACTTTGAATCTGCGTCTTTTTCTGTCACTACATAGACCAAGCACTTAAATTATATCTTACTTTATTTCTCCCTTTGTCTTCTCATTTATAATTGCAATTAAGTGAATCCAATTTCATCTCCTTCTTTGTCTTACTCATTATAATTACTGTTTTTTTCAAAAATACAATCAAATTAGTCTCAAAAATAGAAAATTGTTACTTTTCTAGACAGCAAATTCATCGGAAAAGGAGGAAAAATCTATAAAAACATTCGGTTCGAGATTGTACTTGTGGCAACATCGCTTTTAATCAAATAGTACAAGTACAATGTCATTTGCCACTTTTGACAGTCGGCTGTTTTGAGTGTTTTTATCCAGTTTTCCTCGAATTTTCCGCTTTTCCAGGGTTTTTTCAGTCGGAAAAACTGATTTAAAGTGCGGGGCTTTCGATTTTCTTCAATTTCTGCCAAAAATTCCAGTTTTCAAATGCTGAAATAAAGGACGAAAGGTTTATTAAAATTTATTAAAATACAACCTTTTTTGGGGAATTTTAAGTTTTAAAATCATTATTAATTAATTAATTAACGGCGTTTTTAATAAATTACATATTTAAAATGATTTTTTTAGGTGGCCAACACCGCTTGGAGCCAACTTCATTCAGGTTTTAATTGAGTAGGCCTTGGAATGTGATTTATAAAGCCTGACAGTGACATTTGACAGTCGGCTAATTTGAGTGATGCGTTTTTGTTTTTGTCTCGGCTTTTTCTCGAATTTTCCAGTTTTCCGGGACTTTTCCAGCTTGAAAAGTAGTTTTAAAGTGCGAGGCTTTGGATTTGCGTCGTTTTCTGACAAAAAATTTCAGTTTTCAAATGGGGTAAGTAACGAAAACTTTGGTCTTATCAAGTATAGGCTTTGGAATGTCATTTTCGTTGGTTTTTCTTTGGATTTTCCGCCGAGAATCGGGCCTCTGAATATAGAAATAAGGAGTTTTTGAGCTAAAGTGAAGATTCTGACCTGAAAATGAGCGAGTTTTTGAACTAATCTGTTAAAATTCTGAATTGAAAATGAGTAAATTTTCCAACCATTTATTGATAACATGTAAAAGATAAAATTTTGCGTTGTTGAACCTTTTTTCCCAACATTTGAGATTTTATATGCATTGTTTGGTACTGCTGAAGTCCACCTACGTCAGCCGAAGGTAAAAAGTGGTCCTTCTCAGGCGCAATAATCAGCATGCTCAGCACATGTATTCATTATCTGCTATTAGTTACGTCGTACGTTACGAATTGGTGTGCAAGCGCCAACTCACTATTAAAAAAATTTTAAGAAATAATTACTGGGATCGGCTTTCTTTGTGCGAACCCGTGAAATTTTAGTTGGTACTACTTTTTTCTTCTGTCGCATTAATTAAGGAGAGAATCTTAATATTCCCCAAGTCAACAGTGTTGTGCATCGAAAAACATTATTTAGGTTGACTACCTACCCTTAAGGCTTTGTCTAGCTCGTTGTTTGTCTTCCTTGAAAGTAGAGCACTTAAGAAAGCGCCTCTTTTTCTTAATTGAAACACAAATATTTGTGTGTTTAGACTTTTGGAATCGGAAATATTATGTTTCTTTTTGCGAGAAGTTCAATCAATTCAAGGTTAGATTATATTGTTTTCTAAAGCTACTAATGCCAAGTTTTGTTCAGTATTCGGACATATTCATATTAAACGTCTTAATTTTGCACGTTTTTGATGATTTTTCTTAAATTTTCCTATTATTCTATCAACAGTTTTATCATTTATACAACAAAACTGAATTTTTCCTCTGCTTGGCTTAGATTTCTCACCTTCCTTTAAGAACTTTTCTCAAAATCAAAATCAAATCTTGTTGCCTTCACTCTTCATCCGGATGTGCACCCTCATAAATACTTATTGTAAAAAACCCTAGCAAAAAAACCTCAAGCACATAATCAAGGGATTAATTTACATCACAATACATTTTAAACCAAAAATCCAACTATAAGTTTAGGTAGGCAAAAAGTCGACTTTGTATTGTTTGGTACCGCTGGCCGGGTACTCATTGATTTACAACCAGTCGCTTATTATGCGGTAAAGCACCGCTTACCTCTTTTTAACTGCTTCCAGAGGCTGGCTGGCGTGTTATTAAAACAAAACTCGATAATATTTTCATCCTGCGGGGCAGATGGATACCTCAAAGTGTGTCAGGAGGTGTTGATGTGCGATCAGCACCCTGTTATTAGACAAACACCTTCGCAGGAAAGCGAAAGTCTTTGTTTTTTTTTACAAGCTCCAAGCGTTCACTCAGCATAACTAACTAGGACGAAAATTTATCTTCAATAATTTCATGTGGAGATCAACTGAGCTTCCATTAAAATTTCTGGCTTTGAAGTTAAACGAACAAAAGCCCCTGTATATTTAGCGGCGTTATTTAATGACCTTTATGGGGTTTTCAGTCATTTGCAGCTTTATGGGGGGCCCTGTTGGGTTTTGACTTCTTTATTAGGAAAAGGATTTGTTCTGACAAAGCAATTGGATCTTATTTATTGGTTGGTGGATTATTTTTATTTTCCCACAGCAGGAATAATTATTTATTTCCTGCTTGTGCCATCACATCAAAATTAGGTGTCAAACAATTTACAATACTCAAAATAATTACACCAAAACACATGCTATTTTCTCACCCTATCAAGGGGGTTAATATTTTGATAAAATTTATTTCAGGCATCATTAAACTCTAAAATATTCCATTTCCTTTCTTCCCCTTTTGCATAATTAAAGAAATGACTCACATTTTCTGAACTTATTCTACTTCACTTGGCCCAGCAAGAATAGAGAGTACTCGATTTTCAAAACAAAAATAACATAATCGGCTTTTTTCAAAAGTCTTTTGCTAGTGCCTACTTGACCAGAAAATGGAAAAAAGCACCCTTTTCGCCTAATTTTATTCAAAAACTTTCGCAAACATACATAATAGGGCATATAGAATTTCAAAGGGTTGGCCCGTACCATTATTTGGCACATTTTGCGTAAGGGTTGAAATTTCTATTATTTTCTTTTTTCAAAGGGTCTGTACGAATTTGCACAATGCTCGGGACACTCGCCCGAGAAATGAAGCGTGAAACATGGGACTTGAGTGGTACTGCTTGAAAGGAGGTATAATACTTCAAAGTTGTTGAATTTTTGGTAAATAATACCAAAGAAAAAATGCAAATTTTTCAAGGTCCAGCTTCCTCTATTAGATATAATTTCCATAGAATAAAGAAAAATAATGTTTTCCTGTATGTTTGAAAACCCATGAAGGAACTCTCAACACCTTTTCTAAAACGTTTTGTTACGTTATAAGTACGACCTATTTTACGTCAAAGAACAAATTTATTACCATCTGCCCCATCAGCAAAAACATTTTTACTTTAACTGGTACCCATTAAAGTATAATACCTATTGCATTTTCTTGTTTTGGTATCACCTGGCTACCAATCGTCATAATATTCATATTGTTTTTGGTGCAAAAGTTTATAATAATCACTTAAATATCTCTCTGACCTATTTTTATGGGTTCAAAAGAGCGAAAGGTAAAATGAAGGCACATCTGCCTGTACGTGTTTTATTCAACTGGTGTCATTAAAGTATTGCATTTTCTTACAACCATCACCTGTTTGGTAGATATAACGCAAAACCCCATAATAAAGTGCGTCTGGCACGCGTTTAGGTGCCCTTTTCTTCATCAGAAGGGTGTAGGTTTTTTTTTAAATAAAGGTATAAGATCTAGTTACGTTTTGGCATATGGCACACATCGCACATGCCGTTTTTTGACCTAGATTTTTTTCAGGTAACTGTAAAAATCTTCAAATTTAATAAAATATTCGTTTATTGAATTACTTTTCTGCGTCTTGTTTTTCCTCTTCATTATTCCACGCTTGCACCTTTGCCGTACCAAAAATGTTAAATATCGTAGCTGTTATTACGCACAATCCTGCTGAGATAAAGAAAACATATCTCCAATGTACTGGATTAGTCTAAAAAAAATTATTATAAGTATAAATTATTATAAGTAAAATTTCCTTACTGGATCAGTTACTACAGCTTGTACAACTAAAGGAGCAATCACTCCAGTAAACTGACTCAATCCTCCCAGTCCCATTATAGCTCCTGCATGATTCGGTGACAAGTCCATTGAGTTGGGACTGAATCCGGCAAAATGGAAAGCATTAGTGCTGACTGCTGCTATCAACAATGCTACTCCTCTAATAGGTTCATCAGAACGAGTATAGCCTAGGATTACTAAAGCTATTGCTGGCAAGTACATACCAAAGGAGTTGAACACTTTTCTGGAAATGGTTCTTTCCAATAGACCTTTGTTGATGATATAGTCGGAAGAAAATCCAACTCCAAAACTTAAAATCCATAATGTCAAGTAAGGAAGAGACGATAATAGACTATTCTATAAGTGGAATAATTAATAATGTTTTAATTGAGTATAAAAATTATTTACGTTTTTAATATCAAAATGCATCACCGAGTTCATGTACGATGGTATTTGAGTCAATAATGTCCACCATGTGTAATTATTTCCAATCATGGCTAAAAGCAAAGCCCACACTTTTGAAGATGTTAATATGGCCTTCCACGGAGTTGGATGATTCTGAAATAATACCATTAAACAAAACCTATATAGCAAAATTCTTACCCCTTTGTCCATATTGTGCATCAAACTCCTTTCAATGTAAAACTGTTCAGCTTTGCTTATGGAAGGATGTATGGAAGGACTGTCGTGTCCTAAAAGAGCCATTAAAACGCACCAAATGATACCAAGACCTCCATATAGGTAGAATACCATCGGCCAACCATATGGACTAGCTGATATTAGGCCACTTACAAACATTGCTACGATGGTACCGGCAGAACCAGCTACAATAATAATGAAATAATTTTTTTCTAGACGACACACTGGAAGAGGTGTTTTTTAGGTCTACATAATGTCTGACCACCAAAAAAAGACGTTGAGAATAATTCATGTCTTGAAGACAACTATTTGGTACAACCAGGATTAAAAATTAATATTGGCTTACCTATGTATTGGAAAGAGATTCGAAGACGTCTTTAAGACATTTCGTTGAAGACGTCTTTAGAATGTCTTAGTTCTAAACAGGTCTGAAAGACGTTGGGTTTTTTAACATTCGACGTCTTCAAGATGTCTTTAAGACGCCTTAGAGATGTCATTGAGATGTCTACAAGAATTTCCCACATAATTCATTTTTCATTCAATTTAGAAGTTACGGGAATTCATTTATTGAAAAAATTGAAATTGATATATTAATATATTGAAAAATTAAAAAATTAAAAAAAAAAAAAAAATGATATATTTACCACGGTTTTGTTTATGAAACTCTATGGAAAAAGCCACTCAGAAAAATTGAAAAATTGATAAATGCTTAACACGATTTAATCTCAGGAACTCTAAGTGCAAATGAGCTGAAATTTTCAGGGGTCCTTTGAAAGGGATAAAATTCAGTGAAAGTTTCAGTTTTCTATCTATAATAGAAAAAAAGTTATGACCTTTCAAAGTTTTCCAAAATCTAAATCATAAGGTAGGTACCTTCTTACTAAAATGATGAAATTTCAAAATTTTTTTTGTCGAGATTTTGTATCCTAATGGTCAATCAACATCCCCTAAACTCCATACACTAAATTATTCTCAGATTTGAAGCCGAAATCTATGGAAAAAGGCACTCAGAAAAAGTGAAAAATTGATAAATCACTCCAAATTGCTTAACACGGTTTTATCTCAGGAACTATAAGTGTCAATGAGCTGAAATTTTCAGGGATTGTAGTCCTTTGAAAGGGATAAAATTCAGTGAAAGTTTCAGTTTTCTATCTATAATAGAAAAAAATTATGACCTTTCAAAGTTTTCCAAAATCTAAATCATAAGGTAGGTACCTTCTTACTAAAATGATGAAATTTCAATTTTTTTTCTTGTCGAGATTTTGTATCCTAATGGTCAAGCAACATTCTCCAAACTCCATATACTGAATTATTCTCAGATTTGAAGCCAAAATCTATGAAAAAAGGCACTCGGAAAAATTGAAAAATTGATAAATCACCCCAAATTGCTTAACACGATTTTATCTCAGGAACTATAAGTGCAAATAAGCTGAAATTTTCAGGGATTGTAGTCCCTTGATTCATATAAAATTCAGTGAAAGTTTCAGCTCTCTATCTATAATAGAAAAAAAGTTATGACCTTTCAAAGTTTTCCAAAATCTAAATCATAAGGGAGGTACTAAAACGATAAAACTTCAAAATTTTTTTTGTCGAGATTTTGTGTTCTAATAGTCAATCAACATACCCCAAACTCCATACACTAAATTATTCTTAGATTTGAAGCCGAAATCTATGAAAAAAAGCAACCAGAAAAATTGAAAAATTGATAATTATTACCAAAAGCATTTTAGGACATTTCAGAAGTTTGAAACCCATTTTAGATTGGTGTAGGCTCAGAACTTGAGACCTTAAATGAGCATCCAAAACAGTTCAAATCCGAATTTTCAGGAGCATTTTGGAACAATTGAGAAACTTCAGAGTTATTTTAAAATTCAATTTAAAACTGGAAACCTTTCAAAACTATTTTGATCCAATTTAGAACACTTTGGAGCTTTGTGGGCTCTAAAATACTTAAAAACCTGTCAGAACAGTTTAGAAATCACCGAACGAAAAATTAGAACACTTTAGAACATCAATAGGCCATCTAGAACACTTTCCAGCAACATTTTGAAAGGCTTCAGAACAATTTAAAAACCTCAGAGCCTAGCGCCTGGAATAAAAAAAAAATTGTAAATTATTCATACCAGCATAAACTATAGTTGATAAGCGACTTCTTTCCTCAACCGGTACCCATTGGCTCATAAGATGAGTAACAGACGGGTACATAAAACCTTGAGTGAGACCTTGAGCTACTCTAATCAGCATAACGCCTTTCGAACCAAATTGCGCTGCAGCCATAGGAGTAAGGAAGCCTGGAATAATCGATTTTAGTAATAAATTTAATTTAATTTAAATGACTATTCACCTGCAACAGAGTTAACAGCGAATGTAGTTACCAGGAACCATTTGGCACCGAATCTTCTAGCAGCCCATCCGGCGAACACTTGCGGCAACATGTAGCCCCAGAAAAATGCCGAAAGAATTACGTTTTTGTCGTGCCATTCTGGATAAGTCTAAAATAATTTTGTACTAAATTTTTAAGATTTTATGTTAGTATAGGTACCTACCGGTATATTTGGATTAGGGTTAGTGTTAGGGTCAGTCATAGCCACTATGGCTACAGATAGGATGACCCTAAACCCAAAACCAATGAAACAGAGCAGAAAGTAGAGAAAAACTTGTAAGTGGCGATAGCCAATTTTGGGAGCTGAAAGTTGTAAAATCAGTACAAAACAAACAAAAATTGAAATTTTTACCTGGTTCTACACATATTTTGTTTTTCAAAAACCCCTCCAAAAGTTCAGCTGTAATTTTTCCCTCTTTTACCTGCTTCATTATTGTACCATGTCTTACTAAACCTAAATTGCGTAGTAGGTAGGTACGCGTAAATCTATTAGTAAATAGTTCGGTTTATCTTAAGTCCATTGTGTTAATGATGGATGTTTAATTTGGTGTTTTGTCCTATTATTTCTATTTATGATTTGTGTGGAAAATTTTCGGTTATGATGTCTGTTTAATTTATAGTCTAAACAAAGTTAAAATTATCTCTTTTCTTTAAGCCTACTTGATTTTAAATTGGATTAAAAACAAATACTTAGATTGTTAGTGTGAAGCTTGAATCGCTGTCACTCAAATAAAATCTCTGGCGTAAATTGGACATCGATTATGTATACATAATGTAAATATCGTTTACCGCTTTTTCGACATATTTTTTTACATAATCATACATGTAATTAATAAAAATTTGGCGTAATTAGGTGCAGGTGCCTCGCGTGTCTGTGCAAAAGAAGTCCAGGAGAGTGGACGCCAAAGTTTAAATCAATTTCGTCCAATTATAACTTATCACTGAAATATATCTGGGTTTATGTTTTAATGAAAATTCGTTTACCAATAAGTTTCACATTCCTCTTCTATTAGTTTCGATTATTTAATTAATTTGAAACAACTTTCTTTTATTCGCACCTAATTTTTCAAAACATTAAGACGAATGTGTATCAGCCTCCTGAAATATCGTCGGGCAGTCGAAAAAATTTATCATTTCTGGAACGTACACGACTCGTTATCGCACCTACTTTTGCCCCGTACGATTTGTTATTGAAAGAGTAATAATGCGTTTCGCATGCCATTGTCCTACTCGGACAATTAAATTGAAGATAAGAGATGCCATTTAATAACTATCGCGAAAACAACGAGAATGCATTATATACGGTCGAGGAATTTCGGTGTTGATCATTTATTTTAGGCCAGGATGGGTAAGGTTCTCGACACTTCAATGTCACTTAAGAAATTTGGTATTTATAAATCATATAGGTACATTAACCAAAAAGATTATTAATAATTTTCACTCAAAGTTTGTGTGGATTAGATTGCATTTCTAATCTTAGAGTTTGTCAATAATGTCATATGGACTAGGAAGAGCTTCGAGCATTGAATGTTGCTTACACATACTGTGTATTTAAGAGAAGAGTCTGGGGAGCAGGCATACGGAGCTACGAAGGATGCAGAACGATATTCCACACTAAAATGTTGGGTTCGTTTAGGATCGGCTAAAATACGCACACATACGCACTGTTTTTGAAGCAAATGGTCCTATGTTCGATTCTCCTTGAAAGCAATCCTTTTTTTTTTTTTTTCAAGTTTTGTTTTTTCCTAGGGTTTTTATTTTTCTTCTAAAAAATATTAAGAGGACGGGTTAGTTTGTATTAGCTCTAATTTCGTTTAAAATACCAACATACAAAGACTAGCCCTTATCACGAATTACGGTGAGGCTCCGTCTGTCTGTTCCCCAGACTCTTGTACTTAACGATAGCTGTGAAGGGTGGTTAAATTTTCAGAGTTTTTGTTTTTTTCCATAGTTTTGCCATAATTCATATGAGTATGCCAAATTTCAGCCTTCTAGCATGTTTGGAAGTACCTTAGAATTTTGATGATCTATACATGAGTGAGTGACAAAATTGGCGTTTTTTAAAACCTTGTAGCTTTTGTGTTGGTTGATGGAAATCGATGAAATTTAATTTTAGTATTAGGTCTATGAAGATCTACGACTGTGCAAAATTTCAGTTTTCTAGGACACTTCAGAGCTGAGCTACAGGTAGGTCGAAAATGACCTGAAATGTTTCGAGAAAAGGTATACAGTAGTGCGCAAACTTGGCGAGGGGGCACTACCGTGCCCCCAGATTTAGTCCTACGTCCAGTTTTTGAATAATTGTCATCTGATTATTCAGTTTTGTATATTTTCGTATAAATCTTGCGTACCTTTACCTGCTCTAAGTTGCGTACCTATACATATATACCTGATAGTGGGTCAGTTAAGCTAGCCCCCCCTCATAGAAAATTTCTGGATAAAAATTATCCCCTAATTTTGCTCTCATTTTGCTCCACTAATTTCGATTTTTTGTTCCATTACAGTGGAGAGACTATGTGGCCTATTAGGTGGGGGGGGGGGGGGGGCTGAATTAACGCTAGCCCCCCCCCCCCCCCCCCAGTGAAAATTTAGAAATTTGATCATGCTCATTTTGTTCTCCAAGTTTTGCTCCATTTTGCTCCACTAACGGCGAGTTTTCCTCTATATTACCAGAAGAGACCTACAGAGCTCCCAAGAATTTCTCCCAGCCCCCCCCCCCCCCCCAGTGAAAATTCTGAAATTTGATCATGCTCATTTTGTTCTCCGAGTTTTGCTCCATTTTGCTCCACTATCGTCGAGTTTTGCTCCATTACCAGGAGAGACCTACAGAGCTCCCAAGAATCTCTCCCCACCCCTCCCCAGGTGAAAATTCTGAAATTTGATCATGCTCATTTTGTTCTCCGAGTTTTGCTCCATGATAGGCGAGTTTTGCTCCATTACCTGGAATGACCTCTAGGGTCCTTATTCTCGAAACAGAGGAGCAGCGCTTCCATGAGAACGAGTGTTCCGCCTTTGTTGAAGCCCACAGCACGGATCATGACGGACAACGTCTGAAAGGGGAGAGGAAGCCAATGGGACAGGACTCATAGCGACAGATTTTTTGAACCTATCAAATCTATCGAAACCATTGAGATACACTTAAAAAAAGCAGCTCAGGTAATGGAGCAGAACTCGCCGATCGTGGAGCAAAACGGAGCGAAACACGGAGAACAGAATGAATATTGTCGGAACTGGATTATGAGGGGTGTAAATCAAAGCTAGAGCCAAGTACAAAAATAGGAAAGTATATTTAAATAAAGCTTACCACAAATTCATATCTGGCCATGGGCACTAATAATAATTGTCACAAGACTAAAAGGCACTATTACTACTAACTACTATCGCGGATAATTCACTCTCTGTAGACTGATAATTGATCTTCCAAAACTACCTTATTTTATGCTAGTCAAGCAACCATGGTACGTGATTTCTAAATACAATAACTACTAATGACCTGGCGTCGACATTGACCTTCTATGGATTTCAGTTCCATGTCCGTACAAATTAATAATTTAATAATTTGTCTTCCTGTAGTCCATGAACTTTTTGGAAGATGAGTGAGTTTAATTTACCGAAGGGAGATGCCCTATTATCCTAGATACGACAATATGATCAAACAAAATTTTCACTGGTGTGGGAGGGCTAGGAGAGATTCTTAGGAGTTCGTAGTTCATTCCAGGTAATGGAGCAAAACTCGCCGATCATGGAGCAAAATGGAGCAAAACTCGGAGAACAAAATGCGCATATAGAAGCTCCAAAATTTTCACACGTGTTGCAAGGAGAGATTCCTGGGAGCTGTGTAGTTCATTCCAGAGCTCTGTAGGTCTTTCCTGGTAATGGAGCAAAACTCGCCGATAGTGGAGCAAAATGGAGCAAAACTCGGAGAATAAAATGAGCATGGTCAAATTTCTGAATTTTCACTGGGGGGGGGGGGGGGACTAGCGTTAATTCAGCCCCCCCCCCCTTACCTAATAGGCCACATAGTCTCTCCACTGTAATGGAGCAAAAATCGAAATTAGTGGAGCAAAATGAAGCAAAATGAGAGCTTTTGGGATATATGGGGATAATTTTCGGGGATAATACCACGAGAGCTTCAAAATTACCGATAATTTTTCACGATTGCGTGTTTTCTATAATTTCACGAGTCCGTAGGACGAGTGAAATTTGCAAAGAAAACACGCATGAGTGAAAAATTATCTGGTTCATTTTAAAGCTCAAGTGGTATTTAGAGGATTATTTCACGCATGAGAATGCAAAAAATATGGAAATAAATATGTATTAAACGATTTGAACATCTTAACAATCAATACAAATAAATGGTTGCTATCAGGAACCGTTTGTTTGTATCAAAAATTAGCATGACAACCATGTATGCAATAACATGGGAGAATTATCGCTGTAATTCTCTCTAGTTAAACAAATGGAAAAGAGAATTTTCGCTGTAATTCTGAAAATCGTCACTTGTCTTATGGGATTTCTAACATATGAGTGGAATAATCATCCAGAAATTTTCTATGAGGGGGGGCTAACTTAACTGACCCCCTGATAATACAGGTACAGGTATAGGTAGGCATGTAGTCATAGTATTGTTATTATAACAAAGGTAACAAAGTATTGTCAAGATTGTCAAATGACTACCAAATTGTATTAATAGAATAAAGATGATTCAACAAATATAGTCCTATTGATACATGGTGTCAGGTAGACTAAAATTGGGCCCTGGAAAAGAAGTTTTGAGCCCTGGAGAACCACGGATTCGATGTTTAAACCGCCAAACCCCTTAAGCATTCAAGGTAATCTAGCGGATAACTGGAAAAATTTTGAACAAAGATTCGATTTGTTCATGACTGCTACTAAAGACGTTAAAAAGCAAATTGCTGTATTTTTGAGCCTCATTGGCGAGGAAGGATTAGATATATACAACTCGTTCACTTTGACAGACGAGGAAAAAAAGTCCCTAAAGGAAATTAAGAAGAAGTTTATGGAACACTGTGCCCCCCAGAAGAATGTTATTTATGAGAGATCTGTTTTCTATGGTACAAAAAAAGGGCCAAAGTTTTGACAGTTTTGTGACAGACCTCAAAATTGCAGTAAAAACTATGGAGTGCGTTCGAAATCACCCTGAGCGTCACACCGAGTGCACACCAGCCATGAATGTGATGCCCAGGGTGATTTCGAACGCACCCATGGAGTAGTCTGAACCACTAGAAATGGTAAGGGACCACATAGTAATAGGAATTTTTGATAAATCTATACAGGAAAGGCTTCTTTGTGAAAAGGATCTTACTTTGCAGAAATGTATACATTTTTGTAGGGCCACTGAGGCAAGCAGAAGCTTTAGTCAGCGCTGTCAAGAAAAAAAGTTGAGAGGAATAAAGTGCCCAATAGTCTGGAAAGGAAAAAGTGTAATTATTGTGTATGATAATCATAATAAAGGAAAATGCCCTGCTTTTGGGGAATGTAATGGCAAAAATAATTTTGCTAGTGTGTGTCAGAGAAAGGAGCATGTAAAAGAGGCTTATGGAAGCTATGGTAATAAAAAAGGAAAAAGGGTAAGTGAAGTGAAAGCGGAGGACAATTCCGAAGATGAAAGTGAGAGCAGTGAAGGCGACGATTTTTATATAAGCTCCTTAGTGAAAAGGGTTGATGGTATTCAATCCAGCAGTGCAGTTATGTGGTGCAAGCAGATAAAAGTTGCAGGTAAATTGATTGAGTTTAAGCTGGATACTGGAGCAGAGGTGAGCGTGATTCCTCTTAAAATTTTAGAAAAAATTAACAGGCATTTTGAATTAAAAAAGTCCAATATGACTTTAATTTCTTATGGCAGCCTAAATTTTAAAATTAAACCACTTGGATACATTTATTTAAATTGTGAAATTAGGGATAAATTCACTTGCTTGTCTTTTGTTGTGGTTGATAGTAAAAATCAGTTGCCTTTGTTAGGATTGAAAGGATTGTAGTATAACATACCCAGGTTCGCTTAGTAAGATTGAACGATGAGAATTTTTATTACCTTTTAAACAACAAATCTTCTGAAAAATGAAATGTAAAACAAATAGGACCTACGTTGTGGAAACTTAGTCAATTTTACTTACTGGACATGCGCCCGACATAACAAATATTTGGGAGATTTAAGAAAAGTTGTGATATGTAAAAGAAACGAAAAATTTGTGAAACGTCTCCTTTATTATCAAAGAAAAACGTACCGTTCTCGAACTGGAACTAACGAGGGGAAAGAGCACGGCAGAGAAACCCTCGGTCTAACATTCCTCAAAAATCGAAACATACTGTGTCATTTTAAATAATCATCGTGAGTCAATAATTCAATAATTTAAGTCAATAAAAGTTTAAATTAGGTACCATCCTTTGCTCTTGTGCTAAATTTTTAATTACACACACTACATTCAATCAACACTACCTATAATCAAAACTGAAGAGTTTTTGGTTAGTTAGCCGGTCTGTCGGAAGGTACTGAGGTCCCATACGGGATGCTACCCAGCTATAGTTGTTTTTGAGCCAATCAGGCCTATGATGTATCATTCTCTGTTATTTTAACAGCAACGTTAAGTTATCTGTCACTGTTTATTCTAAACGTCAAAATAGAGACAGCAATAGATATTGAGCCATAACAGAGCCGTTAAAATAACAGGACCGGATACATCATAGGCCTGATTATCTCTAGATTGATTTTTCTCAATTTGCTAGGATATTCTCTCGTTAGGGTAGGAAAATGTTAGTAAATTCAACAAGGCTCTAATGCACGCTCTGAATAAACAAAATCAAAATCTCAGCACAAAAAGACAGCACATAATTTCTTAGGTTTTAATTTACTCTTAATCTGTGTTGTATACAGCATGGAACGATTTTGGTTAAATACATCAACAATGCACATGTTATAAAAAATTGTTTTAAACAAACAAAAAACATAAAAATTGGAAAAAAATAAAATAATACCTACTTGCGTGGATTGAACTCTGAAAAACAAAATAATAGTTATTTAACTGACCTGGTGATCGCTCCTTAACACACACACTAATAACAAATTTGATTGAACAATCAATTTTAATGCAAAATAGAAATGAAAATTGAATAATGAATAATTACAGACACGCGACACGTTTTCTAAAGGACCAGGCCAGCGCGTTCTCCATTCTAATGCCTAATCGCTTTTTCTTTACCTACCGTTCGGTTTGGTATACCCGCGTTTTCTCTTGAACCTAAACTCTGCGGCGCAGTACATGGTTGCAATATTTACTTTTATTAGGTAAAAGTTTTTTTTTTTTTTAATGGTAAGATTCAAAGAAATACTATTTTAAATAGGTGGTTTTACTCAGGATGTTTAGCTTTATTAAGACTTGATTAGAAGAATTGATAATTATTGTTTACATTCTGACAATAAACAGGATATTGTGAAAATGTATCCTCAAGTTTTTAATGGATTAGGCTGTTTTCCAAATGAGCATAAGATCATTTTGAAACTTGGTTATGTACCACATATTCAGGCAGTCAGGCGTATACCTCAAGCACTTCACCAGCGTGTGAAACAAAAATTAAAAAATCTTGAAGCTCAAGGGATTATAATTAAAAAACCTACTGAGTGGTGAAATCCTTTGGTTATTGTTGAGAAAAAAAAAAATGGTTTTGAGGTTGTGTCTAGACCCAAAAGTTTTTGAATCAATACATACAGCGTGAGCATTTTTTAATTCCAACAGCCGACGAAATTGCTAGTAAACTGAATCATAAAGTAATTTTTTCTGTATTAGATATGAAAAATGGCTACTTTCAAGTCAAAATTGATGATCAATCATCTGACTATTGTACTTTTGGCACACCTTTCGGTCGCTACCAATTTTGTCGACTTCCATTTGGTATTAGTTTTGCTCCTGAAGTGTTTCAGCGAAAGAATTTTGATCTGTTCGGGGATATTGAGGGAGTGCAGATATATTTTGATGATTTGATAATTGCTGGGGAAACAGAGTTGGAACATGACAAAATTTTGAAAAACGTTTTAGATAGAGCTTCAAAATTTAGCATAAAATTCAACATTTCAAAAATTCAGTTTAAGTCAGAAGAAGTAAAGTATCTTGGCCAGGTTTTTTCTAAAAATGGTATTAAAGCGTGTCAGTTCTATATTAATGCTATCACAGATATGCCCAAACCGCAAAGTAAAACTGATCTTTTGAGTTTGTTAGGCATGGCAAAATTTTTGGGCAAGTTTGTCCCAAACATATCCAAAGTAACTGCCCCCCTTCGTAATTTGACAAGACAAGACGTTGACAGGACTTGGACCAATGAACGTGACAAATCATTGTCAAACTTACAACATTTATTAACAACCGCGCCAGTTTTTGCATTTTTCAAACCATTATTACCAATTGAAATTACCATGCTTCATAGTGGACATAATAAAGGTTTCTTGGCAATTTTACCTCCTAAAAAAGTTCCATACGAAAATCCCTTTTTTTACTGCGAATTCCCCAAAATTGGTTGAAAAAAAAAACTATATATTTACTAAATCAGCAATTATTTATTGTCTCCAGTCAGTATCAGGGGGTAGATTCTTCACTAGGGTATAATCCGTTACACATAATACTATGACGTAAAAAAAAAGGTGATTGTAAGCACCTGCCGTTATAAATATTGACTTACGAACGACCAAGTTAATTTTGAATGTTTAATGTTGGCCCGATTCGAGCCGTAAGAGCGAGAAGGAAGAAAGTTTCCCTTAAAGCAGGTGCCAGAACTGCTTTTTGCTTATATACACCGGTACCATTGCAATTCGTCACAATACCAATACTCACATATATGATACATTTTTAAATCATCCACCTTAAAACCTATTTCTGAAAACATAAATTGGAGGATAATAGAGACATTAGCTGTCACGCACAACAAACATTTTTCAGGTCCAATTTGCAACGGGATCTAGGAATAGGTGTCATTTGTGTAAATGTAGTCACCATTAAAGTTACATAAGTTTAGGAAAAAATGGGCTTTTAAAAGGACACACACGTAGAAGAGGAAATAGTTTATGTTAAACCTACCTACTAATAAATGTTATTAAATTTCTGAAGATTTACACGACAAATTTTAATCCGTTACAAAGTTGCAATAATGGATATTATTGTTGGATTTCGTCCACATAAAACTAGATCCCGGATTAAATTTGTGAATGTGCAAACATTTCGGACCGAACGGAAAGCTATAAAAGCTCGTTTACAACTTCCAATCCCTATAGTTAATGAAGAACTCGTGATTTTCGGACGACGTATCGTTTTAGATGACCATTCAAGAAAAATGAAATACAAGAAGTCCACCTTTTAAGGGCACAATGGAGGAATCGAATAAAACCTAATTCGTTTTTTTGGCAACGATCAGTGGCGTTCAGGATAATAATTTGCTTTACAACGATTGAATAGTTTTAGCAAAAATCTCCGCTACTGATGTGACGCGAAATAATCGAATGCCCCCAAACTGACCATCATCGAAAAAGGTATTATTTATTTTTGTTCAGAAAAGAAGGAGCGGCGTGTGGCGGTCATAGTTTCCCAGATTAAACAGAAATCAGATCGAATTACTCTTTATACAAAGTTTGCTTTGTTTGGATTGAAAAGAACATCTTTCCCGATGTTGTAAATCAATTGGATTTTATGGATTTTTTTGGACCAATTAAAATCCAGCCCCTGAAGAAATACGAAAAAAGACTTCGGCCAATAAATAACGAAAGGCAAACAATAACGCGATCAAAATCTCTAAAAAGCTCACGAAAACCAATATTGCCCCAATGCAAACAAAAAAGAATCCGATTATTTCTTCATCACGAGGCTCTGCGTATTAATTTTTGCTTACTCGGCGATTAATCACTAAAAAGTCTTTCGTTTGGTTCTGCTCCTGCTACTCTTATACTTTTTTACACTGAAAAAAGAATTTTACTGAATCATTTTAGATTCAATGCAACTCAAGTTTTATTGGTTTCTCCGGAAAAACAGGATGTAATACTTACCAAAAAACGTTTCCCAAAAAAATTAAATGAAATTCATCCAGAAAACTGGAATTGGGAACCTCGTTCAAATGGTAATGCTCCAGAACAATAACTAAGAACACAGCACCTGCAACATTATTGAACAATGTAATTGGGAAAAAGTTTGCATGAAAATTATATTGCAATATGGATTCTGTAGGCAGTTGCCAATCATTCAAAAAAAAACGTTAGATTGAAGAGCTCAAACAATGAGTCTAAAGATGACATTGAAAATGGAGACTTATTTGAATTGAATTCAACTGCAAAGAATAAAATTATTATTACAGACTTTCCTAGAATAGTGATCTTTAATTTTTAACCATCCTAAACCTAAAGCTATGGTAATTGTATTTGTGGTTCTTCTAGAGTTGAAATTGAGCTGGATCAAGGATCAAACTCCTATTTTATCATTATAGAGTTACAGTTGATGTAGAGAATAATAAGAACCTCATATTGCTGAAATTCAACAAAATTGAACACAGTAGGACTCATGATACACCGTTGAGCTGGAAAAGTTTGAAATGCAACCTTATAATTATAGTGTACAAGCATCTGGGATTCCAGTGGAATTCCAGATTCTATCGTTAAGAAACTCCTTATTTTATATTAGAACGATGAAAGGTTCAAAAATGAGTGGAATAATCATGAAATGTATTCATTAAATCAATATTTAATTAATTTTCAGGTCAGAATTTTTCTTATCAATGAACCGGAGCAATTTATTCATGAAATTTACTCATTTGTTCAATAACTCATTCATTTTTAATTCAGAATTTTCACTCATTACCTAATTCAAAAACTCACTAATTTTTAGGTCAGCACATTTTCACAATTAGTCCATGCAACTTTGACTTGCAGCTTCAAATGAACTTCAAATTAAATTTTCCATATGAAAATTGATTCATTATTCCTGAGAGTTTAATGTCACTATGATCATTAGAAGTACTTTGCATAAGTAATTTTTGCAGATTTTATCATGCATTAATATAGGAAAAAGCTTCCAAATTTAGTTTGAAGTTTCAAATCAACTTCAAATTATCTTTTCCACAAAGAGAAAACTTCAATTCATTATTAGTGAAAGTTTCGTGTGGTTATCGGAAGTATTTTGCACAAGTGATTTTTGCAGAATTTATTTATTTAAATATGCATTAACGTGGGAAAAAGCTTCTAAATTTAGTTTGCAGCTTCAAATTAACTTTTTCACAAAGTGAAAACTTCAATTCATAAATCTTGAAAGTTTCAAGTCACTGTGATTATTAGAAGTACTTTGCATAAGTGATTTTTGCAGATCTTAATCATTTTTGTATGCATTAACGTAGGAAAAAGCTTCCAAATTTAGTTTGAAGTTTTAAATCAACTTCAAATTATCTTGTCCACAAAGAGGAAACTTCAATTCATTATTAGTGGAAGTTCCAAGTCACTGTGGGTATTGAAAGTATTTTGCACAGGTGATTTTTGCAGAATTTATTCATTTAAATATGCATTAACGTGAGAAAATGTTTCTAAATTTAGTTTGCAGCTTCAAATCGACTTCAAATTAACTTTTCCATAAAGAGAAAACTTCAATTCATAAATCTTGAAAGTTTCAAATCACTGTGATCATTAGAAGTATTTTGCACAAGTGATTTTTGCAGGTTTTAATCATTTGATCATTAGAAGTAGGTACCTACTTTGCACTAGTGATTTTTGCAGACTGTAATCATTTTTGCATGCATTAACTCATTATTTCAAAAAATCCTTATTTTTATATCAGAACGACTCATTAATGAGTTAATTGCTGCGGAACTCGCTCCGCTTGTCCCGCAAAGGTTCATAAAATGAGTAAAACTTAATTTACTTATGAAATATAGGTACTCATTAGTCATTCATTTTCAGTGGAATTCCAGTAGGATTCTGTGGGATTTCAGTAGGATTCCGTATAATTCCAGTAGGATTTCGTGGGATTCTGATGTACAAATTTTTCAAGGTGGTTTACTCCTCGTTTTACACCCAACTGAAATGTATAAAAATCCTATTCCAGGCTTTCTTAAAGAAGTGATTTCTAACTATAGTTTTAAAAATCTCATTTTTAACTCCTCGTGAAGCTGAATTGGAAGTAAAGAAACATTGAAGATTTTATTTGCGGCTTCAAACTTCGATTTCTGGAACCTTTTAGAGTAAAAGTTGATTTGAAGCGTTCCAAAAAGTTCATTTTTAGACTCGTAGAGCTGAAATTTAGCTTGAGAACCGTCTCTAAGAGGTAAAATTTGAACTGCAAAAGTATTCTAGAATTAAAGTTGATTTAGAGCGGATTAAAAAAGTTTATCTTGACTCAACTAAAAAGAATACAATAATTCCCATTCTAGGCTCTCTTAGAATAGTACTTCCAACATGAAAATTTTAATAGGTAGTGACCCTCCTAGAGTTGCATTTAAACTGGAACCGATTTATGAACCATGTTGATTGAGCGGTTCAAGAAGTTAATTTTCAGCACTCGTAGTTTTGAAATTCAGCTTGAAAAGCTTGAAAGTCCAATTGCTCTATCTTCAAGACGCAAGATTTAAACTGCAAAAGTATTCTAGAATTAAAGTTGATTTGAAGCGGCTCAAAAGGTTCATATCATAATCTTTGTGGATGTGCGAGTTCCACAGTAATTAACTCATTAATAAGTCATTCTGATATTAGAGAAATAAGGAGTTTTCAAACTAATAAGTGATTGGAAATGACAGAGTTTTTAAATTAATAGATTATTGAATTGATGAGTGCAGTTTGAGAATCTGATTTTCATGGAGTTATTTGGAAATTCTAACCCAAAAAACTTACCAATACTAACGCAAACTCAATACTAACTCAAAGTAATCTAAACTCACCACTAACCCAAAGTACCTATTTCAAATTTACCAATTTTAATGCAAATTTACCAATACTAACTCAAAGTAACCCAAACTCACCAATACTAACCTAACTTATCTCAAATTTACCAATACTAACCCAAACTTAACATGAAAATCTTGCTCTCGGTTCTAAGAGCTGAAATTCCAACTGGAGTGTCCCAGCAAGAAACGAATTTTGAATATTCTTCATAATCATTCTTTGATCTTCCAAACCAATGGTATTCCTTGCTGGATCTAATGTTCATGCTACATGGACTGGAAGAGATTTGGATCAACCAGAAGGTATTTAATATTTGAGTTCAAGCAGAAGCAAACATGAAACACAAATCAGTTCTAAAATCAAAAAATTATTTCTCTTAGTGTATCCTGAAGATCAGAACGAAACTCCTAATACAATATAAACGAACGACTACGTAGATAAATCGCGCATTATGCGAAACAGTGGCCAGAGGGCCATTGGCGGTCGGCCGAACGAGATATTAAAATAACGAGTACTAACAGTGATGTTTGTTTTAAACAATTGGCGGCGCCCGCGGCGTTGCAGGCGTTGTGGCGATAATCACTTGTTCGCTCACTAAATCACTAAAAGTCGGGCTTTGGTGGTGTGGTGGTACCCTTTGCGTTTTGTTTTTTTGGTCAAGTGGTACCACGAATATGAATCTTGTCGTTTGGGGGCATCAAAGCCAACTATAATGGTTATCTATTGCTTTTTAATAACAACAAAAATAACAGTTATTAGATGACTTCCTGGTTTCCACCTACTTCATTAACAACTAAACAATGACACTTCAACACCCTCAGTGTGAAAATTTGCACCAAAAACACCATAATTTTTCACAGTGTTCTATTAGTGTCTGGTTCCTTTGGGTCTTTAGCACCGCTAGTGATCTAATTCGTTCTAATTCGTACTGCGGCCCTCTAGTTAGCCGGACTCCAGACCGTCTTATTAAGGAGTCGTAAAAGGCGATTTTTTTCGCAAATTTCTTTCAAGGGGGTTCAAAGCGCGCTGCCTCAACAAGGTCCAAATTATGGGTTCGGATGGTGGCTCGTTAACTGGGCGCCTCGTCTAGTTAGAACCGTTGATTTATGAGCCTTGGGAATTGACCCCTTGCTATAACATTTCAACTCGTATGAAGACGAAAAAAATAATGCAAATTTATGACTGCAATAATAATCCATGAATTAAAAAACTACTTGGTCTATAATTCACTCACATCTGTTCGCGTCCTTCCATGAATATAATAATAAATATTTTTGCCATAATACCCTTCATTGAACCCTCTCTATAAGTAGAATGACTTCCTGCAGATTGATAAATATAAGAAAATATAGTAGCAAATCTGCATCTGTCCTCAAATCATATAAATACATATAGGTAACCCTTTCTACCTGAATAAGACTGTCACCTGTGTTTTTAGTACCTACGACAAAAGTATCGTCAGCTGATTCTTTCTCGCGTGAAAAACCAATATAAATAATAACTAGTTCATCGAAAAGCAATAAATAAAGCTAAAACGAAAAGCTCAATTGAAAAAGCTCCAATAAACTACCAAAATTCAGCCAGGAGGCATCGTGGGCGTGCAAATTTATAGGCCCCATTCAAGCTGAGCAATTTTTCATTTCGGCCTAGCAAAAAAACACATCTGTATTTATCTATAGGGAGCGTGGGTGAATGTTTACTTAAACATCTAAGTAAAATAATTATATTTTCGATTCAGAAACTTGTATTTTAAAAAACATTTATTTTATTGATTAAAATACAGAGGTGACGAAAGAAAATATTCGGATCAAATTGCTACAGGCTAAAGCCAGAAAACAAATGAACACTCCTTATGGGGCTGCATCGGCTTAAATAAACATTTAATGCCGACATAGCAATTTGATGTTTACTTTACAACAATGTATTTAAAAAGTCCTAGAGGAAAGGGGTAAGCACATTAAAGCATATAAAAAATAGATAATTGATTATAAATCAGCATGGCAATTGGTTAATATAACTCCTCCCTTCTTAAGATGTTGCAAACGTGGATTGTTATGAATTCAAATCAGACAATTCAATTCAATTTGCACATTTGCACAACCTTTTTCTGAAGTTTTAAACTTCCTAAAACAGTGAAACAATAAAATTAAAAATAAAATGGCAAGACTTAAACCTATGATCACATAATATGTGTTTAAATAAGAGTGTTCAAAAGACAATTCTTTTAGATTATGAACTCTTGTCTGTTTCGTCGTCTTGAAGGCTTCTTCTAAGTCTTCTTGATTGATTTACAAAGGTTACAAAGGTAAACACTTTCGACTTTCGGGCATTCCCATAAGGTATTGTAGTAAATGTCCGTAGTAAGTACTAGATAAGGGTACTTATTCCTAATGGTAAGTTCTTGGATAGGAATTGGATAGATTTTATACAATATAAGAGGCTTGGGATCAATCATTGGTGTGTGTATAACAAATATAATTAACTCATTTTGGATTTTTACTTGAGTTTTTCATTGTCTCGTAATACTTGATTTTATTATCAAAAGGTATTTGCTGACTTTTGGGTATATTTGTTAATATTTGATTTAATTCATTATGCTATAAAATAGTATAATGCATTATTCCCAATTGTGCAAAATTTATTGTTAATTGCACATGATCAATAAGATTCCTTATTTTATTACTTTGAATATTGATGTTGTTCAATATTAGATTAAAGGTTAACATTGAGTGGAAATTTTGGTTTTCCAAGGAAATATTTTGTAATTTTCCTTTTGGTTAGATTCAATAGTTAAAAATTGATCGTGAAATGTTTTTGTAACTGGTTTCAATACTTGAGTTTGTGTTTTTAGATCTTTATTGACAGTCTTTTGATTATCATTTTGAGCGTCTGGATATAAGAATCATATCTTGCGCCGTCTTCAGCATCTAAGGTTCCGTAGAGCCATTTTTGTGCTGTGCCCATGAAATTTAATAGACCTCTTTTATTACGTTTTCGGTCTTGATAAGTTCTGATAACTTGTTTCATAATCTTAATTTGAGAATGACTGTTTTCAATATTTGTTTGAAACAGTGCAACAAATTGGTTTGACCATGTTGTTTTGTTAAGAGTGTCAGATAATTTCATTAAGGTGATTTCCAGTTTATGGATATGGTATGATAATTGTCGTGTATATGTGATAATAGGCCGTGTTATGTTGAGTTGTTACGTAAGTAGTTCCTAAAGAGATTGGTAAAATAGGATTTTCTACCGTCATCAATGTATACGCTTGGGTGACTCCAACGAGAGTTAGGAATACTAAAGGATTCATCTCGGAGTACCTGATATAAATTATTGTCGTTTAACATTTTGTTTAGCAAAGCGATTCTGTGTTTTGCTATCATAACGCGGACTTATCTTGTCTTAATTGTTTTACAAAGATTGGATCTTGTAGTTCTGGTTCAGGTTTACGATTTTTATTACGTGATTCTAAAAGACTTTGTTTGTTTCGCTAATAATTTGTCTTGAATTTCTTTATTCAAATTTGCAAGAGATTCTGCCAAACTTGTTATATAGTCAGTTGTTTATTTTCCGTTTGTTCGATTGGTATGGCATAATTCAAATCTTCTTTAATCACTTGAAAAGGGGTGTGATTCATTGTACTATGAGTACTGTTGTTTAAATTCAATATAGCGATTGTCATTAGATCAATAATACCTACTCTTATTCAGTTTTTGGAGTTTTAAGCTCGTTATACTTTCACGTAGTGTCGAATGGAATCTTTCGATTGGACTATTCGAGTTCGGGTTTCTTGGAGTTGTGTAATGAAACTCAATTTTGTATAATGTACAAAGATCTGTCATTATAGCATTTTTGAACTTTACTCCATTATCTGATGTGATTTTTTGGGGTATTCCATGATCACTAAAATATTTCAATAACTGTGATGATATCTCAACAGCTGTTTTCGTATTTACAGGAGAGGCTTGACCAAATTTTGAAAAGCTATCAATAATGGTCAGAAATTTCTGGTTATTGATTATATACGTGTCAATATAAATATGTTCAAAGGGTTTCATACCAATGAATATGATTTTGTATGGTTGACGTTCATACTTGGTTTTATTGCATATCTCGCATACTTTGACATAATTCTGTACGTCTTTTTCGATATTGGGCCAATATAATCTTTTCTTTAAGGCTGCAATATTTTCAGTGATTCCTCTATGAGAGGTTTTCGTCTCATGATATTGCTGAATTTTCTCTTGTTGAAGATCAATTTCTGTGATGTCTTCTAATAAAGAGTTCGAGATGTACAAAGTAAATGAATTCGAATTAAACGATTCTTGTAATGCTCGTATCACAATAGGTTCTAAAGATTTATTTAGGAAATGAAGGCAATAAATACCAAGTGGCATGTATTCCTTTACTAAATTAGTAATTTGTGATGTTGTTGAATTATTTGATAAGAAGAATATTATTCTCTTTTTATTACCAAATAGTTTGATTATCTCTTTTCTAATTGTGTTATTATTGGAATATCGAAATACAATTTGATTTTCAAATACATTTACGTGTTTCTTAGTATATGGAGCTCTTAATATTGGATTTTCCATAGATGTATGTATTGTTTGGTAATTTTCAGACAAGGCTGAAATTGTTGAAGAACGATTAGTTGGTGTTATTTCTCTGTTACTTTTTTCAGTTTTCGAAGATTCTCCTATTTCTATGGGAATTTCTTTTTTCTCTTTTCTTGGAGGTATTACTAGTTGTGATAATATCTTTATTTTGGGTTTTACTTTTTTAGGTTCCTCTTCAGGTTCCTTTTCTGATGCTGTCTTTGTTGATTGAGATGATTCAGACATTGTTATCTCTTTTTCTTTTGTTTAGGCAGATATACTCTAGAATCTGTAAAGTATTTTGCTATGATTTCATCATTAGTTTGAGGCATCGGTTGTCAATAAGAAAGATTTCTTAAAGTCTGGATGTTGTAATATTGGGTCATTTATTAATACATTTTTACAAGTTTCAAAGCTATTAAGAAATTCTGCATTGTGTATTATCTTTTTTCAAACAAGATGTCATTGGTTTGGTCAATTTGGCAAAATTCTTTATGAATTTTCGATAATAACCTACTAATCCTAAAAATGATTTTATTTCCTTCACCGTCTTTGGTATTGGGAATTTTTTTATTGCCATTATCTTTTTTGGATTCAGTTTTATTCCATTTGGTGTAATTACATGTCCTAAGAATTCGACTGTCTTGTGTAGGAATTCTGATTTGTCTAATTGTATTTTTAAATTAAACTTCTCGAGTCTTTCAAATACTTTCTTTAAATTTTTTATGTGTTCATGAAGTGAAGTGGAAAAAATTATTATATCATCCATGTATACTAGACATATTCTATTCTGTAATCCTAGTAATACATTATCCATCACTCTCTGGAATGTCGCGGGGGCGTTTTTCAAACCAAAGGGCATTCTGTTAAATTCGTAATGACCATTTTCAACATTAAATGCTGTTTTGGATATCGAATTTTCATGCATCTCGACTTGATGAAAGCCATAGGCTAGATATAGTGTCGTAAAATAATTACTACGACCAAGTCGGTCTAATATATCCGTAATATTAGGTAATGGATATCTATCATCAATAGTTTTTTCGTTTATCTTTCGATAATCAACGACCATTCTCCATTTTTGTATGCCTGCGGCATCTTCTTTCTTAGGTACTATCCACACAGGGGATGACCAAGGGCTACAGGATGGTCTGATTATGTTATCTTCTAACATTTTCTTTATTTGAGAATTTACTTCTTGTTTATGCACATGTGGGTATCTATACGTTTTCGTGCGCACTGGTATTTCATCTGTTGTTTTAATCTCATGTTTGACTTGATTGGTAAATGTCAATTTTTCATTTGGCTTGTGGAACATTTTAGGAAAAGATTTAATTACGTGTTTTAAAGCATCAAATTCCTCTGAGTTTAAATGATTAATACGCAACGACTTAATGGGGTCATTTGGATATTCAGCATTTTCTAATAAAGTCATTTGCTCTATATTAAATATCTCAAACTTTTCGTCAGCGTAAGGTAAACTTATTTCCGCTAAGTTGTTTATGTTATATGGGACAATAATAGGCTTATTCATAAAATTATGCACTTCTAGAGCTACTGTCTCGTTTATAACTGTAGCTATTGTTGACGGAATATAATACGTTTCATTTTTTATCGGTGGTGTAAGTATTTCAATGCCATCAGCTATATTTGGATTGAAATAACATACTTCAATTGAGTTGCTTGGAATCTCAAAATTTTGATTTTCGAAATCTGTTCTATATTGAAACGGAATTGTTGTTTTATTATTAGAAAGAAGCATATTAGAAAAATCTATATTTAAATTATTCTCTTGCAATGCTTTGATTCCAATAATTATTTTCACTGTCCAGAAAACTGTCTCTGGTCCAACGGTTTTTTGGTGACTACCTGACTGAGGTCGTATGCATACATACCTTACCTGATCATGCAAACAAAATAGCCGGTGCATTAATGGGACAAAATTTCCCACATATAAAAATAATACTAAATTTGGTGCAAAAACGGGATATGTTACACAAATCTTATCCCATTATTGCACCAGACCCTACCAGGGGATATGTGGTTTGCTATCATAATTCAGTATCTGTTTAGCGTACGTATCCCATACTTGCATCAGGCAAGAAGAGCAACTTTTTAAACCTACATATGCAACTATCTCACTTTTGCAGATTTATGCACTTATCCCCTTCTTGCACCAGAGTCTTCAATTGGTTAATATAGCTGGTGAATGTTTACTCAAACATTTAAGTAAACTTAAATCGACAACGATAACATTGACACGCTCAGTCAAAAAAATTAGACAAATTACCTCACGAAATAGATGGCAGACTATTATTAACAAAGCTCCCGAAAATCTTCTTCAATCTTCTTTAAAACAAAAAAAAAGTTAGTGGTTCGTTTACCTTCGACCAAACCGAAAAAAAAGTCGATAATTCGCGTGTTGAGAACACGCGTACAATTTTCTAAAACAGTCCCGAGCTCCGGTAATGTATGGCCATTATGAGAATATACACTCAACTTTTTAATTTCTGTTGCTCTCTCCTCTAAAATTATGCAAATGGTTTCTAATAACTAATTATATATTATTAAGCGGCGGTCTTGTATATATGAAATATGATAGGGTTATATATAGTATATTGCTACAGCCCAAAATTGTCCTAAAGGCGAAATGTAAATCGTAACCCCGTTTTTTTGAATTTGCCAGTACCGTGAAACTATTAAAAGACGAAAATGAACAAAAACTCATTTGGCACTTTGTCAATATTTAATTTTACATCCTCCTTTTTACAACTACCGAAATTGAATAAGTTTTACGAACTCTTAAATTAACAGCACACTAAATTCGTTTATTGCTTGGATGGTTTTTTTGGATGTGACATTGTTTTTTTTTTTGGTAAACATATACAGGGAGTGTCATGTAATATTGATATCTGTAATTCCACTTAGCATATTTTAATGAAATTTAGCTACTATACTATCCTCTACAAAGAAGAAGATGATTACACAACAATATATCTGATGCTAAATTTTTTGGAGGATTAAACTGACTTATATTAATTTTGAGCACATTGTTATTGAAGTACAGTGTGGGTGGTCGCTGGGACAATATTAATCGTGTGAACCTCCCCATTACACGTATGGGAGCAGTAAGTGCAACCGTGTTTTATCAGCAAAAATATCTTTTTACAAGACCACCGGTAATGGTGAAGCGTAAGAATGGCAAATGACCAAGATTAACCTACGCTCATATTTTGGATTTTAAATATCCAAATCAGAAGGAAGCTCTACCTCAGTACTAAAATGATAGAACTTATATTTTTTTTTGTATCTTAAATGATTATTGGGGATCCCCAAACTCCAAACATTTATGAAAAAAGGGACTCAGAAAAATTCAAAAATTGATATATCATCCCAAATTGCTTAACAAGATTTTATTTCTGAAACTGCTGCTGTTGGACATGTTCTCATGGCTCCTGTAATACATACACTTGCCAGTCTTTGCAATTTATCAAGTGCTCGCCTTGTAGTGCTTTGTTCTGCTATGCCATACCAAACTGCTGCCCCATATGTGATTATGGGTTTTATCATCATAATGTACATCCACCGCAGTATTTTTAGTGTACATCCCCAGTTTTTACCCGCCAAGTTTCTGCACACCATAATGGCTTTAGTAGCTTTGTTAACAATGGCTTCTAGGTGTTTTTTCCATAGAAGTTTACTATCCAGTGTTACGCCCAGATATTTGACTTCGTTTGCTTGATTTACAACCTCTCCACTTAGGTGAATTTCCCTAGTAAGTTGAATTTTCCTTCTACATATAAATGGTACAATAGTGGTTTTTGCTGAGTTGATGCTCAGCCCCACCGATGTGCACCATTCTTCGGTACTACTTAGGCCTTTTTGTATGAGGTCGTATAGTGTGCCCTCAAACTTGCCTTTGGCAATAATGACAATATCATCGGCGTAACCTATACAAGTTAGACCCTGATTTGTCAGTCTGAACAGGAGTTCATTAACTACCAGGCTCCACAACAGGAATGAGGTTACTCCCCCTTGAGGTGTACCACGAGTGGTTCTGATGCTTGTGATTTGTTCACCCACAGTTATCTCAGCTGTTCTCGTAGTCAGCATTTCACAGACCCAGCGGACTATGGTTTTATTCATTCCTCTCCTTTCCAGAGCAATTTTTACCGCCCCATGGGACGAGTGTAGAGGTGCCTTCTCCAAAATTTCCTTTCTGATGTAGTTATCTACAGCTTTTTCTATCGTCTTTAGTACAAAGGAGGTAAAACTAATAGGTCTGTTGCAATAAATAGAACAATAACATTATTTTGCTTATCAGCCTATGTCTGTAGATGGCTTGTTTTATTGTTATGAGGCTGTTGTTATGAACCGGCAACACCGCACCGTATTACAGAATTCTTTAAATATTTAAAAGATTGTCAAAATGTCAGTTAGTTGTCATGTTATCTCGTCAAGTAAGATAGCGCCAAGATACTCATTCTATTGTAACCTACAATTTTGTACTTTTGTTTTCAATAATTAATATACGATAATTAAAATACAAGAAATAACAGCGAGTTGAGTCGAATTATTACAGTAAAAATCCACCCCGTAGTGCTCTGCTAACAGGTTATGGGCCCAGAGCACCCAGAGCAGTGTAGTGTGTAGTGTGAAAAGTAAATAAAAACTGTTTTTTTTTTTTTGTTTCGTGGTTTTTTGAAAAAAGTGCCTATTAAAAAAATGGATTAACAGTCAAGCGTAGCAGCGCTAAAGTTGAATGGGGAAAACTGGGTAGTTTGGAAATTCCAGACAAGTGTCATATTAAAAGGACGTGGATGATTTGACGGCGTTACAGGAGACAGAGTAAAACTCACAACAGTGGATGATGCCATACACAAATGGATTAAAGATGACACAAAAGCCCAGGAATTGATTGTCACTAGAATGGAGCAGGGACCCCTAACCCATTTACTATCGTGTGAAACATCAAAAGAAATGTGGTCAAAATTAAAATCTGTCTATGATAAAGAGTCTGTTGTGAGTGTGCATTTGCTGCAACAGAAGTTTTTCTCAATGGAATTTGGAGAAACAGTTTCGAACTACATTTCGCAGATAGAATAAATTAGAACCAAACTAAAACAAGCAGGAGAAGAGATATCAGACAAAATGATAATAACCAAAATTCTCATGTCATTACCAGACCAGTACAAATACTTCAGGTCAGCCTGGGAATCAGTACGAGCTGATAAACAGAGTCTCGATGAACTAACTTCTAGACTATTGCTCGAAGAAGAGAGAACCAACCCACTTGAACTTAGGACTACAGCACTGGCAGCAAAAGGAAACTTTCAAAGGAAGAAGCTAAAATGTCATATTTGCCAAAAGCCAGGTCATTTTGCAAAGCATTGCTTTCAAAATAAAGGAAACCAAAGAAACGAACTGAAGAAATGTACATATTGTAAAAAGATTGGTCATGACGTACAGGCTTGTTATTTTAGGAAAAATAAAGGGCAAGAAAATAAGTACAAAACAAATGATGAAAATAATAAAAATGAAACAAATGCCTTTATAGGAACCACTTCAAATGAGGAAGCTAATAACTGGTGTATGGATACAGGTGCAAGCGAACACATGTGCTGGAATGTAGATCTTTTTGAAGAACTGGTGAAAACAACAACTGAAAAACAGGTCAAAGTTGGAAATGGTGAAAAACTGGAAGTGAAGGGCATTGGAAAAATTCGTTTATGGGCTTTTAATGGTGAAAATTTCATAGAAACAACATTGTCAAACGTTCTGTATGTACCCACTCTGAAATTTAACCTATTTTCAGCAGGTTGTGCCCTCGATAAGGGATTTTTAATGACGTCAGACAAGGATACATGCAAATTTATTGACAAGGCTGGAAAAGTTAAAGCTATTGCTGAAAGAAAAGGTAAGCTTTTTATGATGTTTTTTAAAACCTACCCTAAAGATAAAAATGTACCTACCTTGTTTCAATGTAATGATATAGATGACATTATTGAGTGGCACAATAGAATGGCTCATATCAACTTTGACCAAATAAAGAATGTATTGAAATTCAACAATGTTGAATTTATTGATAATGAAAAGCCATTTTGTTATAGGAAAGCAACATAGATTACCCTTTGATAATAGCAAATCTAAAGCAGGTCGCATAGGAGAACTAGTACACGCTGATTTGTGCGGTCCTTTTGAGGTCGAGTCATTAGGAGGAGCCAGATACTTTCTAGTTTGAAAACATGATTCTTCAAAGTACAGAGTACTCTATTTTATTAAACAAAAATCTGAAACCACAGACAAAATTAATAATTTCCTAAGTAAATTCAAGAATATGACAAATAGAGAAATCATTACTTTACAGTCAGATAATGGCCTCAAATTTATAAATCAGGAACTTAGAAAGATTCTAGAAAAAAGGGAAATTAGACACGAAAAGACTTGCATATACAGCCCTCAGCAAAACGGAAGGGCTGAAAGGGAGAATAGAACTCTTGTAGAGGCTGCAAGAACAATGCTCCACACTAGTTCCATGCATAAAAGATTTTGGGCAGAGGCAATAAACACTGCTGCTTTTGTCCTAAATCGTACAGCAAAAAGTTCAATTAAAAATGAAACACCCTACAAGTTGTGGAATAACAAGGATTTTGATGTAAATATTTTGAAGAGTTTCGGCACAAAGGTTTCTGTACATATTCCAAAAGACAAACGAAGAAAACTGGATCCTAAAAGTGAGATAGGAATTCTGGTAGGATACAGTGATGAAGTGAAAGGCTACAGGATTTATTTTGAACATAGAAATAAAGTCGAGTCACACCGTGATGAAGTTTTTTATCCACAAAAGGAAAAAGCTAAAGAAAAAGTCATTACTTTAAACATAGACAGAGACATAAACCAAGAAATGAATAATTCAATTCAGAATGAAACTGAAGATGAAGAAGACTCACTAGAACACCATCCTGAAAATCAACATGAACCAGATATTCACAAAGAAGAACTAGAAATTTATGAATTAGACTCTGAAGAAGATAAAGATGATATTCAGGATGAACACCCAGATTTTATTGAAGAAACCGAAGATGCTCAGGTACCAAAAATTGAAGCAGAAAGACGAGGAAGATTAGTCAAACCACCAGATTGGTTGAAAGATTATGACACAGGTTGCTTCTCAGCCATAACCGAAA